>VWYK01065934.1:14005-54542 GCA_013399775.1 Semnornis frantzii | reverse complement strand
TTCCCTTGTAAATCTATCCTCATATCACCAAATTCGATACAAAAAGAAAAGGTGCTCAGTAGATGTCACTGGCATATGGAGGACTCGCTTGCATTGGCCTCATTCTCTGCTTTTCCTTCTGTTCTGGTTCTGCCATTGATGTTTTGGGGATATTCTTACCTTCCAGGGTCTTAACAGGTTTTTACATATTTAGCTAGCTAATGATGGGGGACTTCTGACTAGTGTATTCTAGCCCTACGGGGTATTCTATTTTTGGTATTTATTAACATTTTCTGTCATACAATATACAGTGCAAGTGATGAGCTTCAGACCTTCTCAGCATTTTAAAAAAGGAATGCTTAAAAATGGCAACTTGTTTTATTATTTTGGTATTCCAGTTTCTAATATTTTCTTTCCCCTCTGTGCTGTTGTCACTGCTGGCTGGTGAGCTGGGGCATAGCTGCCAATCAATATTCCACAGAGAGAAAAAGAAACTGCTGCCACTCAGATGGAATATGTATATGTGTATTTTAACCAAAGCTGAGATAAGATTTTTTTTTTTTTTTGGTAAAGTACTTCCAAGTCTGTTTTGTAGTTTTAATTAATGCAACAAGGGGCTTTTATTTTACTCTGGGTGCAGATAATCTTAATCCATTCACAGTGACCTTTTCTTGTGCAAATTAGCTATCCACGCTTGTTTAAGCAAATGGGCCTTTGCAAGATGTCTCTTCCCAAAGACAGAGCTTATAATTGAAAATTGGCTTACTCCCATCTGTCTGGCCTGTGTGAGAATACAAACCTAAATCTGGACTTTTTTTTTTTATATAGAAAATGTAATCATGTACATATGTATATACTTCCACATATACACATATTAAATAAAAAATAAAATGAAAACTTGCTCTGCCTGCAGGCTCCAGTTAAATTAGATGATTAGTGTTAGAAAATTTCAGTGCTACCAGCTACTATCAAAATAACATCTGTCTGCAGAGTCCAGGGCAGGCTGGACAAGGGAAGCTATTTAGTCTGGATCCTTTTGTCTCAGATGAGGTTAATGCCATTCACAGCTCTGTGTGTTTGCCAGGAGGACAATTAGCTAATAACAGGCTGGAAAGTTTTTGGATTTGATGTGTGGTTTTGGTGAATGGTTTTGAAGTAATTTATGGAATCAAGAAAGAGAAAAAAAAAAAAAACAAACCACAGAAAAGCAAACCATGACAAGAGTGTCTCTAAGTTACGTAAAGTTTTCATTTGGAGGGGCAGGAATCACTGCAGCTGTGTGGTAATTGCCAAAATTTGACACTTTATCCCTTTCACCACACTTGAAAGCAATCCCCAAGTGAGTCATTGTAACCCCTCGTCCCTTTCTTAGTGCCTGCTTGATAACAGAAGATTTCTTTGGCATGGTTTGAGTATTTTTTGCTTTGTACGAAGGTCTTGCACAGAAACGAGCACAGTCGTGCATGGCTTTGACTAAATTTAAGTAGAGGTCAGTCTCACAGAAGTGCTGCAGCAATGCTTTGGGTATCAAAATATTTAATATGTTTGTTGTGGATATATAGAAATCGCTGAGTTTTACAAAGGCAAAATTGTTTCCTGCCTTCTTGGTTTCATGACCACTCTCCTCAGGTCTCTCCTGTGGTGGCTGCTGCTGAGCTGGGGAGATGACTGACATAGGCATGCAAGGAAGGAGCTAGTTAACCTGGCGGTGAGCAGCCTTGGTCAGGGGTGATGTTATCCAGATGTGTCTCAACAGCTGTTTGCATTTTCATGCCCAGTTACTCTAGGACTCAGCACTAATTGAATTTTCTCTTTTCTCCTGTGTTCTTGTTAGGTATGATTACCGTGAAATGCTGCACAATGCCACTTTCTGTCTGGTTCCCCGTGGCCGCAGGCTTGGCTCTTTCAGGTTTCTGGAGGCCTTGCAGGTAAGAGCTGCAGTTTAAAGCATTGGCTACAATGGCTGCAATTCTACATGCAATAGCAAGGAGGTGGGGAGGAGGGAAATGTGATTCATTTCCCCTGTGGACAGTAATCCACTTTGCAAAAGCCTCTATTCATACTTCTGGAGCAATTGGCAGCTTCTTCCCAGGAGAGGCTGAGCACTGAACTTATCTGAAGGTTGAATTGCCTTACCTCTCGGAAAAGGCTTTCCCTGGATGTGGTGAGGCTGAGAGGTTAGGCTGGTTTAGAGCAGTATTTTATCAAGTTGTGAGACTTCCCGTGGGAGACACTGGCCTCTACAAGCAAGCCCTGGAGCAGCAAAAATAGCTTATTTGTTTTCATTTAGCCCAAAACAGACCTACTTATTCACTCTCTGTTTTGAGATGATGCTCACTGAACACCTTCTGCAGGAGGTAGCCTGGAGGTGGTGAAGCCCCAGATGGAAGCTTCACGTTAAAGCTCATCTCAAGGAGCTTGTAAGGTGTTGGGAACAGCACCTGAATCCCCTTACCCTTTTTAAAAGTTTTGGTTAATGGTCTCCCTTTTTGGCTGTTGGCCAGCAACAGAGGGCAGTGTAAAAGGGTTCGAGTCACTGTGGCAGCAGAGCTTGGCAGCGCAGTGATGAGGCCTGACGCTGACCTACTTTGGCTGCAGGCAATGTGACCTTTCTTTTTGGCAAGCATCAACTCAGCCTTGGGGTCCAGGATCTACGATTAACCATACAAAGCATCTTGGGAGATGCTGCAACTCCCCTCTAGGAATGACATCTGTAATTCCATGGTGGTTGGAGTGGAAGGAAGGGGAGACTGAGGTGCTTCTTGGTGTCAGTGAGATGGCAAATGGGGACACCTTACAAGGTCCTACCTCCAAGTGTCCTTCTGCCATTTTGGAAGTTTCCCAATGTTGGTGTAGAAACTGTTAATGAATACCATTACATCACCTTTTTTTTGAACCACAAAATGTCCCAGCTGCTATTAAAGAGTGTCATTTACTGCAATACAGAGCAAGATTCTGGTACCTAAGTGTAGACATATAATATTTTAGAAACCCTGCTGCTGCTTCTTCAGAAGATCTCCAGTAGATCCTGTGTTGTGTCTCCCAGCCTATGATGGGTTTCTTGGATACCCTAAAGCATCCCAAATGCATTAAACATTTGGAATCAATCACTGAATCCCACACCTACTGTCACATTTGAGATCCAAGTTCTGGACTATCTTTGTTCCTGCAGAGAAGATCAGGCTCCTGCTTCTTTTGGAGGAAGAAGTGGGACTGGATTTTTCTGGGATGACAAATCACTCCAGATCCTCTTGAAGAGCACTGCTCAGCTCTTCACTCATCTGGGCCACAAGTCATGCATCTTCTGCTAGATACATCATCTGGGTAGAAGAAAGTAGGGGGGCATGCCTCATTGTACAGAGACTCCAGATCTATGATGATAAAATGCAGAGGATCTTTCTAGCAGGCCAGCAGCAGTATTCACCGACTGCGATGAATTCCTAATTTCAGTCTGGCTCCAGGACATGTTGAAAGACATAATCCACATTAGTAGGATGTTTTAAACATGAAAACACATAAAGTGTTTTCTGATTGGCTTTTTTAATGCACTGATGTCACTTCCAAATGCAAACCCACAGTTCTTTACACATCATGAGTACTGCTATCACCAGGGAAGGTACACCAGTCTGAAAGGTTCCCCTTTATTCCATTGTTTGGGAGGTATGGAGAAGTCCGAACCCTATCTGGAGCAAATTCAGAGCACTTAAGCTTGGCTTGATCCAAAAGAAACCAAACCAGGGCACAGGCTCAGTGCAGATGTTCTCGTAATGGTATCTTTCATCACAGCAGGAGTTTTCCAGTTTGGAGCTTATGTTGTGATCCAGGTGACCAGAATGCAGTGGCAGTCATTTGTTAACAGAAACACTGCCCTGTTTACTCAGTGTTTGCAAACTTGCTGTCTGTGCAGAGGAACTTGCACAACTTTCAGAAGGTTAAGTAATGTAGACAGATCATACTGGTATGAAATAGACACTAAATGCTTTTTAGTTTTGTATGCTTTTTAGCTGGTTTAAGACAGCAATTCTTATTTTTGTAGACAGATGATGACAGATGAGTTGTGTTTGAGCAGTTGCCTCTGTTTGGAGAGTCTATATTAAACAGGATAGAGAATTCACTCCTGCTTTGAAAAAAGTGCTCTAGAATTGAGTATGTTCTGTGTTTTCTGTAGGGTTGTCTTGCAGCATATTGCAAATATTGAAGGAGTTAGCTCCCTGCCGAATGCTTCATGAGGCAGCAAGGGAGGCCATCATTTTGTATTAAATTCTCCAGGGTTGCATCTGCAGCATTTTAACTGTTCTACCCTCCTCTGGCAGCATGAGCACTAGACTTCAAATGCCACACTCTCACAGACACCATTTGTTCAGTGAATACGAGTAAGTGCAAAACGGAAAACCAGAAATATTTGGGCTGTCCTCCTGCTTCTGGCATTCTTCGCTGTGTTACCTTTCCTGAGCTTGTGCAGGCAACAGTCATGGTGTGGGTGCAAACCTCAAAGCTTGCCCTAGTCGTTGGGTACCTGCTAACAACTGCCATGTGTGCGTGCAGGCTGCCTGCGTCCCGGTGATGCTCAGCAATGGATGGGAGTTGCCGTTCTCGGAAGTGATTGATTGGAACCAAGCTGCCGTCATAGGCGATGAGAGATTGTTATTACAGGTAAGGGAAGGACTGCGGCCTTCAGCAGTTGATTATTGCTGCCACCATCCAAATGGATGGGGAAGATGAATTCAAAAGGTCAGGGTTGTAAAAGAATTTTTATCATGAAGGGATTGTCTGTGTCACATTGGCTGTGAACTCGTTTAATATGACATCATTCATTTTTTGACCCGAAGGTCATTGCGGCCACCAGGCCACATCCTTAAATGCAGGAGACTGTTTTACTTTTCCTGAGAGAATGAAATCTCTTCTGCTATGGAGCACCTGGATGCTTCTCTGAGGCAGAACTGCCCTGGGCTGGGTGCCTTGATGAGAAAGAAAACATTTGAAGGCGAGTTGTGCTCTAGTTCTGCAGAAATACTTTATCCTGGAGGGGTCCCACCAGTGCTGTGTGGCTGGCTGGCAGGTACTGAAGGGCCTCCTCAGGAAAGCAGGTATTTTCTCAGGCAGTTCTGTGCAAAGCAGAATCTGTCCTCATTCTGATACCCGGCCCATGTAACATTGCCTTCTAAAGCAATGTTCATGTCACTTACTGTTAAAGTCCTTAAGATCACGGAACAAAAGTGGGCTGAGAAGTTAGAAATCTCCTGTTACCTTCAACATCCACTTTGGTTTTAAATTCACTAGGTTTTTTTTTTTCTGTTTCCCTGCTGGGTTTTATAGTCTACCTGCATTCTCTGAAGTACATGGAGAAGCTGATGTCAGGAGAAGTTCTGGAAAAATTGTCTTCACCAAAGTAGCATTTGATAAAATGCCATTTCCCAGCATGAAGCTGAGATCCATGAGATGTGCAATAGCTTCTAAGTAGCCTCTGAGAAGGGTTTTTAAATGTTTGAATTTAATTCATTTCCAAAGTGGCAAGCTATTGTCATCCATGGAGAGAAGCCTTCAAAGGTACAGGCATCTTGGCACCCCGAAAATTAAGTACCTTTGGAAATCTCATTCGATACCTATCTGCTTGTCTGAAGAAGTAAATGTTTATGAGGAGCTGGCTTAGCAAGCCTTGCAAAGTGCTGCCTATTCTTCTTAATGTGCTACAAGCTGCAAATATAAAAGGGCCATTTGATTTTTGCTTCTATGGACGGCACATTTTTTTTTTTCAAGAGCAGAAATTATTTCTCTCTTTAAGTAATAATAATTTGCTGATCTTCCTGCTTTCCGGTAATACGCCGTTCGTTCCCTTCGCAGCTGCTTCTATATTGAACAGCTACTGCACCGTTATTAACAGTGTTTTTAAAGAGCTGGCAGAGGGCCTGAATGTCTGCTCTGGGAAATGTTTCTGTTATGTTACAGTTTTTCATTTCCTGTTTGAGAGGAGCTCGGATGTTTTTATTTGCATATTCTCCTCATTATAGCACTGCGAGGGCTTCAGCCTTTCTGCGCTTGTTTGTGCAGGGTAGGGTTTTACTTCTCCATAGTTATTGCTGAAGTGACCTTTTATCAAGATATCATCTCATTCTAATAATCCCAATGTAATCCTGACAGATTAGTATTAATTCATCATTTTTCCCACCTGTGTTTCTGGACAAATAGATTAATAACTAATAGGCAAATGCAGTTAAGGTAAGAGCTCTGATTTTTCTTTCCAGATGTTGTAACAAAGCAGGCACCAAGGCTTTTTTTGAACCTTGGCACTGCAGTTGCAGGCACTCACAAGCATGGTGTGATCTGTAAAATCATAACTTGCAGTAACCCTCACAGTCAGAGCAGCCTTTCCTTTTTTTGTGTGTGCCTGGAAGTGAGTATTGATTTTATTTGTTCCTCACACACCTACGTGTGCACGCACGCAAGGTTGCATATAATGCAATGAAGTGTTTATAGAAAAAAATGCCATAGCACCACTCTGAAGTGACTTTGATCTGATGTTTGCTGCTGATAATGATCTAGGGTGTGATAGATATGCATCTGTGAACAGTCAGTATAGGTAATGTTCATTATCCCTGTACTTATTGGACCTTAATTGAAAAAACAGTGAAAAGAAAGAATAGTCCCCCCCAAAAGATGAAATCTGATGCAGTTATTTACTGCATCATATCACAAATAGTGATGTGACCAGTTAGAAAAGCATGCACTAGTACAGATTTTTAGCATTTATCTTTCAAACTAGTTTTGCAAGGAATATTTTACTGAAAGACATATATTTAAGCTCGAGGACCTATAGTGAAGGAACATAAAGTACCGTCTTCAAAAGTCTGACCATTTTCTTCTGTTTCACCTTGCTATAGTGCTAACTCTCCCATAAGCTCAAATTCTGTGTTACACTTAGCAATGTCTCTAAGATGAAGGTCTTGGAGTCAAAGTGCATAGAGAGTAGATTGTCCTGTCTGACCACACCATGTAGAGCTGGGGTCATTGTGGACACAGTGTCCAGACATGAATCCAAATTATGCAGTAAAGAGTTTACAAATTCTTTATCCCAATTTTTCTTCAGGAAAATGTTTTGTGTGAAAACATTTGCTTGAGGAACATCAGAAAGCAAATAAGGATTACTGCCACCCCCCAGAATATTTTAAGAATAAGCAAAGTGTGTTCTGATCAGGAAAGGGCAGAGGGAATGTGGTGGGGTGGAGGTAACTTCAGAATAAGCTGGGATGTACAAAAAAGGCAACACAGAGCTCAGATACATGATTTCAAATTGACAACCTAGGGGGGAAAAGTGCAACAAACGAGTGTCTGAGAACACAGGGGTCCTAATTGGTAATTAGAAAAAGTAGGCACAGAAGCACTGCTCTTCCTTCCTAGCAAAATTGAACACAAATCAGCAATGTAGATGCCCTTCTGATGCAGTGAGTAGCCTTTGTAATTGAAGTAAATTGCAGATAAATTCATTTGATAATGTCAGTTTGCAGTGACAGAGTGGTGTACTGGAGGCCTTGGTCAACATCCTAAGGTAAAGAACAAGTACATAACATTAGTTTCCCTCCAGTGTGGAAGAAGGACGTAGAGATGGGGAGTTGCCATAGAAGTGAAGCCCTCCCAGTTTGATCCAGTGAGCAGCTACATTTTTTAATGGCAAAGCATCACAGCAGGACAATTTGGGTTTTATTTTAAAGCAACCTTTATGAGAATTAGTGTGTTCATTTGTTGGAAAGGGGAAAAGAGAAGCAGTATTTTCCCTTGTGAATGACAGGCGCTGTGAGAGACGTTGCTCTTTCCACCCACAGTAACCAGGAAAATGTAGTTTGATCCACAGGTTCCCCAAAAGTGTATCTTAAGATGTTGCTGTTTTTTCCTTGGGGTGCTTAGTGTTGCCATGCTTCAGTGAATGCAAGTCCAGATCTCTTTAACATACTTTGAGAGCAGGGCTTATTGATGGACTGTTAAGACCCCTGGGTGTTGGTTTGTTGAAATAGTAGTCTATGAAAAGCCTTTTGCATCAGGGATGTGTGGAGGAGCTCTTTACTGTGCCATGCCAGACTGCTGGGGACAGGCAGCTTTTGTTACCACAGAGCAGCAGAAAACTGAAATAAAACATATTTTAAAAAAAAAAAGAAAAAAATATATATACACACTCAGTACTAGAGGCTATAAAGGGTAGTGTCTTTTTCCATCAAGGCTTTAACTGTTGACACATGCATCTCTGTCGGACAGGAGCGCTGAAGCTGTGCAGCTTGCTAATAGAGGAGAGGACTTGTCAGCAGCAGATTAATTTGATGAGAGTGTGTTGTTTTCTGAGGCTTCTGACTATATTACCTCTTGTATTACAGATTCCTTCTACAATCAGGTCTATCCATCAGGATAAAATCCTAGCACTTAGACAGCAGACACAGTTCTTGTGGGAGGCTTATTTTTCTTCAGTTGAGAAGATTGTATTGACTACACTAGAGGTGAGTAAAAAGTGTTTGGGACCTTGCCGAGCAGGGAGGTTTCTGTGGTTGTCCAGCTGCTTGGGCTTTGGTTTTCCTGACACGCAGTTGGTCACTGGGAAAGACACTTGGCACCTTCATAAGTTTTCTCCCTCAAGGAAATACTTCCCTTATTATTGGAACTCTCATTAGAAAACTTGGCACAGTGAAGAATGAGAGCTGCTCCGCACGTGGAAAGATTGTCACCTTGTCATTAGCAGTGAGTGTGTTTCTTTAGGAAACCTTTCTGGAATTCACTTTGGAAAAAATATTACTGTAGAGCTCCTCCCTGACCATTCCTTAACATTTTGCTGCCTTGTGATGGGGCTATTGCTCTGGCTCTAGGAAGAAGGGAGGCTTGTAAATCACTGTCTTATCTTCATACACAGGATAAGGGAAAGGCCTGATTATCCTTGTAAAATATTAATAAATAATCATGATTAGATTGCTATTAAACAGGGAGACAGATGATCTCACATGTGGAGAGAATCCTTTCTGAATTCAGAGGCAGAAGGGAGATGAAAGGCTCTTTAGAAGTGGGGCTCAGGCTACAATTTCAAAAGCAGGTTTCTTGTCTAATTGTTTCTCAGTTTTGCACATGAATTTTTGACACACTTTTAGGACTGAAAGCAGCTCACTTTGTAGGTGCAAATGCATTCATTTTATGCTAATGCTTCTGCAGTTGCATCCTTCTTTGTGCAAAGTTGTAAAGCTTCACATTCCCACTGTGCCTGTTTTGCCCTGAAAACAGCAAATGACTGCTGCTGCCTGCTGTACAGGCTGCCCATGGCTGATCTACCTCCAGCTGATGCAAGACAATCCCTCAGGTTTTTCAGTGCCAATGAAAAAAAAACAGCCAGAGAGTGTTTTCAGAGCCTCTGGAGTAGCTAATCCTCCCAATGCTCTCCTTGCCCTCAGAAGAGCATGTCTTCATCTGTGCTGCCTGTTGGGAACTGCCCTGCATCCTTACATTTCTCATAAGTGCTGATAAAGTAGTGATCACAGCCCACATCAGTCACACAAAGCTGGAAGACTATGTGCCAGTGCTTGCAGTCTAATTTACTCTTACAGACATACTTCTAGGGTGCCACATGCACCCTCTGCATGCACCCTGCTATCGCTAGGAGCTGCTAAAAGGAGAGGCACACAGCTCTCCTTGCTGCCTCACTCCTGCCTGTGCTGGGGTCATAACCTGCAGCTTCTGTGGCCTTGATGTTCTTAGCACTTTCCTGGAACATATTGGTCCATGTGGCTGCAGGTGCCCAGGGGATAGCAAAAACCATGATAAAACTGAAGCAGCTGGGCAACCAGCAGGCTAGAGTTTCTGCTTGGAGGGGGAAAAAGAAAGTGAAAACAAAAATCTTCCTGGAAGGTTTAATTTAATGAAACTTTGTCATGTATGCCTGGTGTTGAAGCTATGTTCTGGGTTTTTTCATTTGTTTATGAGGGTGGCTTTGGCTTGAGGGTTGTTTGGTTTTTTTTCATTCAGGACTCCCAGAACATTTTCTTTTCCATTCTGTTCTATTCTATTCTATTCTATTCTATTCTATTCTATTCTATTCTATTCTATTCTATTCTATTCTATTCTATTCTATTCTATTCTATTCTATTAAGAACAGATACTCACTTCAACTTGCCTTTTTGAAGTTCTGATTTAACTTCCTTTCAAGAAGGAATACAGGAGCTGAGAGTTACTTTGGGAGTCTCCTAAAATCTGATGCTGAAGTAAATTTCTTTCAGGATTAATTTTTTCTGGTAGATGTTATCCATCTGCAAGTGTAACACTGTTGTGTCAGAGTACTCTGATGATGCTAGATATCATCAGAATAATCACTTGCCTGCTAACTGGAGTGCTGGTACCTGTCTACATGTGAGGATATCAGTACAGAAAAAGTCTTCATTAACTCAGATGTCTGCAAGGACATTACAATTCTCCTCTGCCCTTTATCCAGGGCACTTCTGAAAACATTAAGTCACGTTTTAAGGTCCTTAGTCTTTCCACAGCTTTAGGTAGCCTAAACCAAACAGCTGATATCCTAAAATCAGGGGTTTGAATCGTGTGGCCGGCAACCCCATATTGCAAGCACAGAGGAACTGTCCAGGGCCATGGACATGGTGTGGGTTAGGAAATGATGTTCACATCTTCTACGGGCTGCTAAATGGGAATGCTGGCAGCACAGCAGTGAACTGCTGCAAACACCATCCAGGCACATGCTCCCGTTTATCTGCATGTTTCCAACTTGGTTTTCTCTGCAAACAACCCCCAAATATCCCTAATTCCCTGTGTGCCATGCTCAGTTCTCCATTTGGGGAAGAGGAGGGGAGAAGGACAGCATGATGCACAGACAAAACATGTTTGATCTTCAGCTGGGGCATATTGAGATAAGGCCATATGTGAAGGTTTTGAAGTGTGAAGATGAGGATGGTGTAAATAGTGGACTGTTAATGAATCCAAGAAGGGAGATATCACTAGAGATCCTAACCCCTTCCTTCTCTTATTAAACTTCCTGTCATGCCTCATCATTGGAGAGCCATGTAGCTGCTGTCTCTGCAATATGTGCAGTGCTGCACACGCTGCATTCTAATCAATTGGTCCTCCATGTTATCTTTTTTAAATACTTTTCTGTTCATTCTGCCAAGTTGTCTCTTCTCCTCTCTATCAGGACAGCCAGCTATGTTTCTTATGTAGACCAGGAGCATAATAAATTAATCCTCCGTTTGTTAACTGTGATAAATCACTGAGGCCAGCCCCTCAGCCTGGTGTGGAATCACACTGGTGAGATTCATGTGCCTGACATGCAGGAAAGGCTGCATGAGCTGTGTGGGGCACCAGGGGCCTGCTCCACGTTAGAGCTGTGCCCGCGCTGGGTGCACTGAGGTGGTGCTGAACGTGAGCCATGTGTTGGCTACCAGCGTGGTGGAAAACTCCACTGTCTGTGAAAACCTCCTGACCATGTAAATTCACAGACTTCTCATTATCTGATTATGCCCCCGTTCTGGGAAAGCAGGAGGAAGGAGCTGGAATATTTAGGCTGTGTGGTAAACTCTTGAAGATACATTCTAGGCTCTGTCTTTGGTTAGTGGCATAACTTGCAGATGGAGAAACAGCAGTCTTCCCCTCTTGTTTTTCCCCTCTCTCCACCACAATGCAGGAGAATCTGATAATACTGAACCTAACTTTCCAAACAGAAAACCTCACATGCAGTCCCATCAGTGACAGGATATAGTCCTAAATCTCTTATTCCAAGACCAAAAGAATTAACTTACTCATGGATGAATGACTGTGTAGTAGCTGTGAGAAGTGGCCGTAGGCATCATTCAGACAAGCACACAAACACCTAGCATTTGCCCCAGTTTAGCTGTGTGTCTTACCACCATCAGTGGATTGTCTAGGACAGTGTAACTGATGTTTTAATAGGTTTTTTGGTCATGGCAATCAAAAACTCCAGGCAAACTACTGCTTGTGGCAACACTTATTCCAGTTCTGTATCAACCAAATACCCCTGAACTCAGCTGCTTATGGAGATTTTAGTTTAGACTCCTACAGCTGCTTTTGTTCAGCTTGTGTGGGGTCTTTTTGCTTGCTTTTTGTTTTCCTGTGCTATGCATGTACATGTTCTTTAGTTCCATAAATTTGAAGGCTGGAATGAACGATGAGGGATAGGATTTATCCCACATTCCCAGGTGCACCTATGTTAAGGCCACAGATGTTGGGTTAGGAGAAGCAATGTGTACTTGGCCTTTGAGCCCCATGCAGTGCATAAACTGACAGGTGAAATCTCCTTAGGAGATCACAGAAGATGAGCTGCAGAAGGCAGCAAACTTAGTGGGAATTCTTTCTTCACCATCCTCTCACCCTTTTCAGTGTCCCATCTGCAGACCTGCCAACCTCTGATGCTCTGAGAGAAGGCAAATCTGTAAGGACATGTGGCCCAACAGTGGACAGCAATTCAAAAGTTGCATCTTAATTGAAGAACGTATCCAACTAGAGCTTCCCATCTTGTTACACCTTAGCAGGAAGTTTGAACAAACTCTCATCAGTATAAGAACCATTCTGGTTCCTGCAGGCAGGCATCTGATGTGCAATAACTGTCATTAGTTGTATAAATACCTATTGATTGTACAGACTTGGATCTTTTCTGTGGATCATGCTATTCTAGATGGTAAAGTAGGTGACCTAACAATCTATTCTGGCCTTAAAAATCTAGGAATCTGTGCTTATGACCTTCTACAGAGACTGACAATAGTTGTCAAAAGATCTTTTTCTGTTTTGTCCAACAAGGAACTGAGACGTGGGATCGGTGATGTATCGGAATGCTAATATCCCATTATAATGAAGCAAAAATGGATAATTAGTGCAGCCCGATTTGCTGAAAGTCTTTGTGCTTCTGAATGCTCTAATTATCTCAAAATAATACCTAGCTATGTAGTGCCATCCTCAAATAATTATCTTCTCTGAGTTCTGGGTACTAAAACTGACAATGAACTAATCGGGCTCACAACTGCTAAGGTACTCTAATAGGCAAAATATTTAACTTGAAATACAAACCACAATGAATTGCAAGGTCCCCGTGTCCAGAGAGACTAATGAGGTGTTCTGAAACCTACTGCACAAAGCCTGAGCTGCTGAGGAGGTGTCACAGTGTGCAGGTTCTGTGACATTTTAAGAGGAAGAATGTCTAGTAATTTGTGTGCCTCAGCTATTTGCAAAACGGGTGATGATTTCAGTCAGATGCGGTCCCTGAAGCCTTCTTCTGGTGGCTATTACAGTCTATTTAAAAATCATTGCCTCTCTTGTTTTGCAGATTATTCAGGACAGAATATTTAAGCACATATCACGTAACAGCTTAATATGGAACAAACATCCTGGAGGGTTATTTGTACTGCCACAGTATTCCTCATATCTGGGAGATTTTCCTTACTACTATGCTAATCTCGGTGAGTGAATCCTTGCTACAATCTGTAGTGTTATTTGGAAGTCCTTGGGAAAATCTGGAATTTGGTCTTTGAGGAGGATGTGCAAAGTGGCTTCCCATTCATTTCTAGTTAAGGATGCCTTTCGTTTGTCCTGCCTCAGTCTTCCACTGTCCACTGGAATGTCTGACTCATCAACATGCATCATGTGCCTCTAGATTGTTTTAAAAAGCAATGCGTCCCTTCATACTTCTCAGTTGCCAGTAATTAATGCCCGAGTTGCTGACCCATTCATGGCCTGAGGGGACATAAGAGGAATAGCTTTTTGCTTGGTGTGTTTATTTGTGCTTGGCAAATTGGAAAAGGGGTAATTTACACATGACACTTGTTATTGGAGTGCCGAGTTGGTATGGATTTATTGTCTGTACTGTGTCTTCATATGGATCCCTCTAGAAGGAATAAACAGAACTTAAGTTCATGGCTTCTTCCTAAAGCAGAGCTTAAATTATGAGTTTTGCAGGGGAGTGTGCCTGCAGGCTGGTGATCCTGCTTACCAGACTACTGCTACTTTTGGCTCAGCCTGTGCCATCCCACTTGTGTGGATCTGTACAGCTTACCTGCTAAAAATTCACAGTTACCATGTCAAAAAGGGAAAAAAAGGTTTCTGTGGAGATTTTGATGAAAAATGACTATGACCCCACATAGATGAATTTAGATGAGCTCGAGAGCAGTAATGAAGGGTAGATGTCAGTAGGATCTGTTATTTCGGCCAGAAAAGGAAATCATAGCAAGACAAAAATAACAGAATGGAAGGCAAGGATGCAAGCAGAATTATCTCAGCTCAGGAGGTAATTGAAGATGCATGCGGATGAGGATCGACCCAGAAAGAGAAAAAAAGAGTCTGGCAGTGTGATGGAACTGAGGAAACTGAACAGGCTTCTGGAAGTTGTGTAGGTAATTTGCAGAAAACATTGAGCATTCATAGCCAGGCAGCAAAACAGAGCCTGTGTCAAGAAAGACATCTGATAGAACAAACTAGATGTCAGTGTTATCTGTGGAATGAACTGGATGGAAGAAAGAGATCGCAGGACATCTGTGCAAATAGTCAGTAAGAAAAGGCCCTAACCGTGTTGGAGTCAGGGACTTTAGAGGGTGTGGGAGTTAGAGGGAACTGTGATCTCCTCTGAAGCATCTGGTATCCTCCTGTCTGAGAGGAAAGGAGAGGGCCTAAAACAACATGGCAAGGTTTGCATTAAATGCAGACTGTTTTTCCATCTCCAGAGCCCTTTAATCTGTACTAACAGTGGCGATTTTGTCTTTACTGAGCACCGGTTTCTTCACTTCAGGTCTGAAGCCTCTTTCCACATTCACTGCCGTTATCCATGCAGTAACTCCCCTGGTTTCCCAGTCTCAACCTGTGCTCAAACTCCTGGTTGCTGTAGCCAAGTCCCAGTACTGTGCACAGGTAAGCAGTGCTGTTTGACTGTTGGTCATAATGGAGGCAGAACTACTATCCCAGGAGGGAGGAACTTACCGACTTCAGATCTTTTCACTCCTGTTTACACCTCCCATTTGAATTTTAATGTTTCTTTTCTCTGAGATTTCTATCATTTCTTTCCTGCATGCATGGGAAATAAAAATTCTGAGTATAGTGGGAGTGGAATAGACACAGTAATTAAACCCCTTTGTTTCATGAGGCAGGTAAAATAACAACTGCATTTCAAACATCAGAATTGTGTGTGCTGCAAACTGCAAAAGAATGTCTGTGCCTCAAGAGCCCCTATGTGATATTCCTTCCTCCTGCTATGTCTTTAGTTTCGGCAATGCCTGGATTTTGGCTTCTCTGGAAGAGACCCTGGGGAGTTCAATAGGAGCACCCTCTTCCACTGAACTGCCACAAATGGTTTAGCCTTTAATGAGAGCCAAAGTAAATTGGTGACATCCGTATGACCTGACTGGGAGAGACACTTCCTGAATTCCTGTCCAGCCTATGTTTGCCTGAGAGGACATATGCTGTAAATAGCCAGGATGGGTGAGATTACTGTAGGAAGTGTTATTTTTATACAGATTTGTATCACTGTTGTTGATTTTGAAACTCCTAACCTGAATTTAACATTTCTGTCTGGAGATCTGAGACCTTAGGTTTGGGAGTGCATTGCCACAAAGGTCTCTGATCATGGTCCAATATTCTCTTTCAGATTATTGTTTTATGGAATTGTGATAAACCCCTCCCAGCCAAACATCGCTGGCCTGCCACTTCTGTGCCTGTCATAGTCATTGAAGGAGAGAGTAAGGTATGTGGAGGAAAATACGGTAAAAGATTGCATCTCTTCTCCAGCAGGACCAGAATTTCTTTTACCAGCTTCTTTGATGAAAGCTTTGTAGTTCCCACAGCATGACAACTCCTTTCTATTCCTTCACCTTTTGTACCAACTTGGTCACAGATTCGTGTTTCATGCAAGAGACTCCATGCTCTCACAAAGGTGGTCAGAGGGCTGGAGCAGCTCTCCTATGAGGACAAGCTGAGAGAGCAGCCTGGAGAAGAGAAGACTTCCAGGAGACCTTAGAGTAGCCTTCCAGTATCTGAAGGGGGCCTACAGAAAGGCTGGGGAGGGATTATTTACGAGGTCTTGCAATGTGAGGACAAGGGGCAATGGGTTTAAGCTGGCAGAGGGGAGACTTAAAACTGGATGTTAGGAGGAAGTTGTTTGCAGTGAGGGAGGTGAGACACTGGCACAGGTTGTCCAGGGAGGTCGTGGCTGCTCCCTCCCTGGAGGTGTACAAGGCCAGGTTGGACGAGGCCTTGAGTGACCTGTACTAGTGGGAGGTGTCCCTGCCTATAGCAGGGGGTTGGAACTGGATGATCCCTGAGGTCCCTTCCAACCTTACCATTCTATGTTTCTATGATCAGCGTGGCACTTAATGCCATGAGTCCAAGATTCACAGGTGGGACCTGGTTTTGAAAAGTGGCCCTGAGAATAGATATTGCTGACCTCTATCTTTGGAGGTTTTTGCCTCAAGTGCAGAGGCATGTGCATGAAAGTAGCAATGTGTCTGGATTCCTTGGGCCGGAGCAGTCAGGTGCAAGACTTGGGGGTCAGTTGTGGACTCAAAAGTGAGGAAGAATCACAGAATCATAGAATCATAGAATGGTAAGGTTGGAAGACAGGAGAATGAATGGTCTTAACTTGCCTTTGAAAAATGCCTTGTAAGCTCCTGCTGCCAGCGATGGGATCCTACCACAAAAATTAAAAGAAAAAAAATGAAAGGCCAAGGGACAGTTGCCTGGGAACAGAGCCACCACGTCATGTCATCTTTTGCTGTGCAGCAGACTTCTTTGTTCACACTTCCACAAAGCTGAAACAGACACTACCCAGATGAGAAAAGAGTGGTTTGGTGTTTGGTGTCTGCTGAAGCAGACAACTCCTTTCCAAATGCAGGCCTGAGAAAAGAAAGACTTCTTGACTCCATACTCTTAACTGAGACAGATTTGGGTTGGCTCCCTCTGCAATCTCCTCTGTCAGCTGGCTCTTGATCTCTGTATTTGTAAAGAGAACTTTTGGTTGCTTTGGCTGTGTGATCCTATTTTGAATTTATAGTCCTGTCTTTGGTCTTTTCCCTCAGTCACCTTAACAAGAGGAAAATGAGAGCTCTGCGAGGTTGGCAGCTAATGACTGTGGCCTTAGCTAGCCATGTAAACAGTGTAAGGAGAGTTGCCCCAGGGCCAAGAAAGGCTGTAGTGATTTCTGAGCCTTTGGAACATCGTGGGTTTTTTCCTTCTTTCTTTCTGGAAAACTTGCGGAGGTGAGATAGAGGAGAAAACCTCTGGCCAGTTCTGCAGTGTTTGTAGAAATTGGCCCCAGGCGCTGTTTACATTACAAATGAGTCTCCTGAGTACACAAAAGTGTGTTTATAGTGGACAGTCTCTTCCCTCTAATATCCCAACACATGCCAAATGGCTTCTTCTGTGGAAAAGCTGTTTGTTTGGACAAAGCTTGCAGAGCTGAAGCAGTGCAATTCAAAGGTTGCACAAAGGAACTGCTTTTCATCTTCAGACTTAACTGAAGTGCACTGGCAGGCATGGTTAGTCTGTGCAGGTGGTTACAAAGGTCTGCCTCTACCTAACCTTCACTTTTCCTCCTGAAATCAAGATATTTTATCACACCCATTTTACAAAAGGGAACTTTAACTACAAAAACAAATACGTGGCTAGTCCAGACTGTTGTACTATCTGGCACTTGACACAGTCTGTAAAAGAACCTGGATGTGAACACAGGTCTTCCACTGCCTGCTTGCTCTGATTTGCCATAGTGAAAGCAAAGCAAAACTGTAAACCAATGAAAAATCACCTTTTCCTCACAGCCACTGCCTCCCAAGACCAAGCCCACCACAGTGATGAAGGGATGCTCTCCAGACAGCCACCATGAATATCCTGATTATGGAGGCCCAGTTTTCCCTGAATCGAGGCATAGATTCCAAAGTTTTGCTGCCAAACAGATTGCAGGGGATGCAGAACTGACTACACCCATTATGAGGGACAAGTAAAAGTTCTCTGTGTCCCTGTTTCCATACAGTCAGTGATCTCCTCCTGCTGGACCTGTTTTTTATAGTGTTTTCTTGGCATAGTAAATTGGAAAATAAGTCTGCTAACTATCCAGGCTATATGAGGGAAACAGTCAGTGTCGTGTCCTTGTTACTATTCATCAGTTCTCAAAAGGTGCTAATTAGCCTGTTAAAGAAAGCATGTGGATCCTCCTTTCTTGCTGTCATCTTTTTGATCCCACTTTCCCATCTCTTTCCTATTACTTTGAGAACTGTCTTGCCACAGTTCTTAAAAGCTTATTCTAGCTATACATTTCATATACGTCACTCAAGAACGCGACTTCCAAATGCTACATTAGCTATAATGCTAATGTAATTCATGATGCAGGTGAAGCTCAACTGGTACCCAAGTTCTTTAGCACATTCTCCTTTTCTGGTGGAAAGTGTTGCGTCATTTGGCAGCAGCTCCCTGTGGATACAAGAGCAATAAAGAGAGATGGAGTTGTACCACTTACAGGGGAGCCGCCTTTGTAGCAAAGCATCCTTCACACACAAGCTGGACTGCTTGGCTTCCCAGCTGTGTAACCCTATGTGTGTTGCAAAGTCCTTCTCAGCATTCATTATCTTTGATCCTCACACCTCATAGAAAAGCAGAGGGACAGTGCTAGCTAGAAAGTAAAACATCCTCCTTGAGGAAGCTGCCGGTAGGTCTGATGTCAGTATGAACCACTGCAGTTTGTTACAAAAGGAAAGCAGCCTGCTCCAAACAGGGAAGTCTACCCAGAAATTACTCCTCAGATGGAAGATGCAGATTGGCCATTGGGGTGATAAAAATGATAGCCTTTCACTCTTGGGTTGAAGTTTCCTTTCCATCTGACAGAGCTATGTGATGTGCCTCAGACAAGAGGAAATAAGAGTAAGGAATAAAATGGAGTGTTTCTCTTTGAATGAGTCTTTTAAGTGATTTTTTGGTTCCCTCCCCTTCCTGCCTTGGATACCCACAGGTTATGAGCAGTCGCTTCCTACCCTACGACAACATAGTGACAGACGCAGTGCTAAGCCTGGATGAGGACACCGTGCTTTCAACCACTGAGGTAAGGGGCTCTTGTCTTGGGAGCACAGCAGACAGGCTCTTCTCTTGGCTTTGCTAGTGAGCAAACATTGTAAGATTTCCTCACATCCAACCTGTTGCACTTGTTTCAGCAACCCTGCCACTGCCTGCCATCAGAGGAGCTTTTTGCCCTGGTTAATTGGCTCATCATTAGCATATGGTTCTTCTGTTCATTATTTTAGTAACATAGCTGCTGGCAGGTGCAGGCAGCCAAGAGCAGTCAGCTGTAATACTCTGCTCTCACTATTCTGATTGGAGAAGCCTTTTTTCCCCCTATGTTGTCAGCAGGGTGTAGGTGGGGAAGGAAGGGGACTGAAGCAGGGGACTGCTGTCACTCCAAACCACACTGTTGCCACCCTAATGTGGGATTTCATTGAGGAATGCTCTTACACCATTGTATTCCCCATAAAACTGGAGAACTTTGCTAGTTTAGGTGTTGGGAGTGTTTGTGCCAAGAGCAAGATAGCGCCAAGAAAAGAAAAATACTGTAGAAACCTAATTTTTACAATTGGGATGAGTATTGATTTCTGGAACCTCTTCCTGAGAACCACAGGGGAAAACGATGACAGTTTATATAGAGTGCAATATTTGGGAAATACATTATTAATGATGGCCAGGGAATAGCTTGAAAACTCGATTTTCTTTTGGTTGCCCTTTGTTTTCCCCCCATGTTCATGGCCATTCTCTTCTCCCCTCTTCACCTTTATTAAAAACACTGTTTTTGTCAGTGGTGGTGGAAGTAGTTCGATGATGCTACCATTGCTTTTATGTCAGTGATGAAATACCTAACATTAGTCACTGCTGTATGCCCTAAGATGTCACTGAATTTGTTCAAAATGGATGAGATTGCAACTGCTATTTCTCCCCAGTACGGGTTCCTTGAGCTGGGTTAGACTGCTCCAGAAGGAGCATAGTAGCCCTCTTCTGCTGCACAACTGGAAGTAGTTGGCATTGAACCTACTTGGTACCAATATTCCAAGATTACACCTTAGTAATTTCTGCCAGGTGAGGAAGAATATGGCTCTTGCCAAAGCACTCGTGCAAAGCCTTGCCTGGAAAAAAAAGAAAACCCAAACCAGTAAAAGGCATTTATTCTAGGCCTGGAGTTCCTACTAAGTAGGTTGTTGCTCGGCATGAAGGGTCCTGGCACAGCTGCCCAGGGGCCTGTGGTAAGACCTCTCAGGAAATTCATTGCACTGAGATGGTATTTACAGCAGTCCAGCCTGTGAATTCCATGAGAATTTGGAGAGTTAGGGGTTTTTGACTGGTATTTAGTCATCATCCAAACTTTGGGGTCATTCAGGCTTCTGGAATGCATATGAAATAAATAGTGCTTCTCATCTGGCTTGACTGTACTTTACAGATATTTGTTGTTGTGTGAGATGACACACACAGTTCTTTGTGCCTTCTCCCTTTCTGTTGGCTCTATGAGCCCCATGGCCACTGTGATGCAGATAGAACCAGTTTGCTATCTATTGCTAGCACCCATCTTGCAGTTTTCACATGTCACTGCCAGAGTGCCAGGGTCAACAGCAATCTTTGGTGGCTCTCTGTAAAGAACTTGGAGTCTTTCTATTGCTTTACTTTGCCCATTGTATGGCTTATGCAGAGGAACAGTTTGTTGAAACACTGACATGAAATGGGTGGTGTGAAACCTCCCTTGAAACTAGCTGCTCATGGGTGGTCATGGCAGTAAAGCTTCAGGGCTCAGAGAAGGCAATTTAGAAACATGATCAGACATGGTTGCTTTCCTGTTGAGAGGCAGTCACACCAGGAGCACCCTCTGCTCTGTCCATAGTAAAGGTTTCCATCCACAGCAGAAGGATCTGTAACTGCTGGTGCGAGAGAAGCTGTTTCGCATGCACAGAGCAATGTTTGCCTGGGGAGTAATGAGAAATCAGCACAGGTCAGAAGTGATGCAGGGTCTTCAGAGACTGGCAGCCTGCTTGGCTTTTCCTGCTGGTCAGCCGAGTAACAATGCTGCTGGAGATGATACAGGATGAGGGCTGTTGTTTGGGTTCTGTTAATAAAAGGAGTTTTCTCTTAGGGTGGTTTCTTTAGTGCATCTCCCTGGTACAAGAACAGATACTTGAAAGCACGAGTGAGGACACGGACTGGAGCTGCTTTATTATTTATTTGAGATGCTCAGACTTCTCTAAAGAAAACAGATGCCACATTTTATGGGAAAGGCCTTTACAGGGGAAAAAACAAAACCCTTTACTTTTTTCATGTGGTGTTGATTTGGATGAGATCAGAACTATCACAACAGTAACTGGTTTGTGCACATTGTCTTTTTAGCTGGCCTCAAATTCCTTGAAACAACTTGAAAGAAAATAACCAGTCCCTAACTTTGTGTTCCTGTCCATGTGTGACTCCTCTGTTTCACAAAAGCACTTGTAAATGTGAGAAGCCTGACAGCAATCACACAAAATGTGGCAGTTCTGAGAGCTGCTATTCTTTATCTAACCTCTACACCCTTGACTTTGGCTGGGCTCATGGAAGGTTTTTCCAGCATTTATGAGCAGTGTTTTAGGTCCCTCTGGTACTGGAGGAAACTTGGCAGTGCAGTGCAGAAACAAAGCCCTCGTTTGCTTGGGTTTGACTGGGACAATTAGAGCTGTCTTTAGCTCTCTTGAAAATTTTGGTCTAGCTTGAGCTCCAAAATCTGACTTGAAGTGGAGGGACTGCCAGCCAACTCCACAGTGATAAAAATCATTCCATATGTGTTTTCACCAAACTCCTTTCAAATCTAGTGCTGACAAGCTCTCTGCAGTCTACCCCAGTCATCCCTTTCCTGCTATCACCCGAATTTATGTGGTGGGATCCTGGGATGTCAATGACCTGTCACATTTTCAGTTCTCAGAGATATGACTTAATAAAATAGCTACAGCCAAACAATACAATACATTTTTTAAAACCTCATTATCATCATCATTTGAAATCTTCTGGTGGTTCATACAATGCCCTGCATTTTTGTTGAAGTATATAAGCCATATGCAAATGGCTCCTAAAACCATTTAACTACAGGGGACCCTTAGCTTCCTCTTCAGTAAGCTATATATTTAATTCTCTTGGTCATACAGATAGTCTTAAAAGTATGACCTACATGCTCCTCAAAAGCTCAAAGCAGAAAATATAAATATATTGATTGCCTGTTTTAATCTCACTCAGCCACCTTCGTAATTTAAGGTGTTTGACTCCTGATTTTCCAAGCTTTGTGTTGACAGTACCGAAATGGTAGGTGAGGTGCACAAAGATGTGCAAAAGGTAAAAGGTTCAGCTTGCCACATAACTATTACCACTCTGTATTGCATCTAAGTGTAAATCCATGCACCTATACCCATTCGTTCTGTAACTTGAAAACATTTGATATGTAAAAGGGCAAGCTTGAAAATGTTAATGTAATACCGTGATGCTTTAGACTCCCTTTAACAGGAACCATTAAAATGTACATAATTATAGGGTAAAATGTCAAGCAGTCAGTTTAATTTAGTGATGAATACATGGAATTAGTGTTTTGCAACAGTTCCAAGAGTTGGAATTTGAAATTAGTGGCAAGGTAGTATTTTGTTTTGTTGACATTTTTGGGAGCAGTTTGAGTATTCACTTGACCTGTGCCTTTCTCTGCAGGTGGATTTTGCCTTTACAGTTTGGCAGAGTTTTCCAGAGAGGATTGTAGGCTACCCTGCTCGCAGTCACTTCTGGGACAACACTAAGGAGAGGTGGGGGTATACCTCCAAATGGACTAATGACTATTCCATGGTATTGACAGGAGCTGCTATTTACCACAAGTAAGAACCCCAAACAACTGCTGTCATCTTTCTGTATGAAACAAAATAGTGATGGAGGGGCAGAGGGGGATGTGCGTGAAGAACATACTTCCGGGGAGGGGTAAAAATGGGAAGATAATAAATGGGTCTACTTTTTATGGGGTAATAATTTAAGTTCTTTGTTTAGCTCTGGGGATCTGGTAACCATTAATGTGCTCGTTGGGTCTCTTTGAAGTCACTTGCATTTTGAGGCAGTTGGAGTGCTTTTTTTAACATCAGGAATTGCACACTTCAAAGAGTTCCCAAATTCATTAAACTGCTCCACTGAATGGCCTGTAGCATAGCAGAAAGGAGGCTACTTCCAGACCAGCTCTGGGTGTGTGTTGGCTGACAGCTACAGACTGCAAAGTCTCCTGGCTGCTCTAGAATTGTGGCACAGTGGACGCATCACAGCATATTGCAGGGAGAAAACTGAACTTCTGTTGCTTAGGATTTTAGCAGACCAAAGACTTTGCTAGATGTTAGAAGAAAGTAAGCAAACATTAGAGTATCTAATCCACATCCTCACAAAGAAGACGGGCCCTAGGTGATGATCAGGCCCAAAAGAGAATCATTTCAACAAGGGTGATAGAGGGCCACTTTAATGGAGTTCTTTCCAGCTGAACAGACTTGAAGGAAGAGACGGAGGATGAATTCCTCAGCATTGTCTATCACATTATAGGAACATAGTGCTCTCTTTCCTGCCTCTCCATTATCTTGATACTCAGGTCTACATATCTTTCAACCCAGTTACAAGAAGGCATATAGTTTGTTTCTCTATTAACACTAAGTACTGTGTTGGTAGGCTTCTGATTTATTCTTTCTTCTTGTTGGAAGATAAGACAGAAGAGAGGAAGTTGAGTACAAAGTGTGTGTCTCAGCTGAAAGAGAAATTGCCTGGAGTTTGTAATCCCTGAAAGCCCAGAGACTTTTATTAATAACATTGCTCTTGGTTTCCAGATATTATCACTACCTGTACACTCATTACCTGCCTGCCAGCCTAAAGAATATGGTGGACCAACTGGCCAATTGTGAGGACATTCTGATGAATTTTTTGGTGTCAGCCGTGACAAAATTGCCTCCAATCAAAGTAACACAGAAAAAACAATATAAGGAGACCATGATGGGACAGGTAATGTATCCAGAGTATGTTCTAATATAAGTCTTTGACTCCTACATTAGGCCTACAGAGTGATACAGTTCTATTTTTTTTCAGTTTTAATTTAGCAGAATTTAGACTTTAGACATTAGATATGTTTATTATAATAAAAGGAAATACAAAAGGAGAAGTGTCAAATATCTACTGTACATGACATTATCTCTTCATAGTTATCTCACACAGCATTATTCATGGTGACCCCTAACTCCCATAACTGATGATTGTGGTGGCTGAATTTCAGTTAAACACCACTTTTCTAATTAAATATTCTAGACCTGAGCTCTAGTCATGGAATGCTAGAAGCAGAAGTAAATTCCAGAGAAGTTTTCCATTTTTAATTATTATGAATGAGTATAATGTACCAGGCCATCCCTGTGCTATTTTAAAGCATGTAGTGTGATCCAAGCACTGACATCACACTGTCACAACAGAGGCAATTTGTAATAGTCATATGGGTTTTTTCCCATGAGGGACATTTTGTCCCATGATGACACCATCACTCACTAGCAGCCATGAAATACTTGCTTTGGACCCTCTCCCAGGTACTGGATAAGCACTGTCTCACTGCAGAAATGGATTTGCCTTCTGGTAATAGGGATGCATGGTAATTGGGAGGCACTTTTCCTCCTGGCCTGTGTGAACAAGCAATGGAAGGAATAGCACAAGACCTGCAGGTGCTGAACAGCTCCCCAGTCTGTGCTGCCAAGTGAAATCAGCACTACAAACAGTACCACCATTACAGAGGCAGGAGAAAGGAGGGGTCCCCTCCATCGCCCCCCTCACATTTTCTTCTGTTAGCATTACTTTGATCTTTTACTGATGAGTGGCTGCACCAATGTGTACAATCCCTTATCTGTATGCCACTGTGCCTTCCCCTGAGGTATAGGCAATAATTCAGCAGTTCTGACTCATGTGGGTAGCTAAGAGACCTTCTATGGAGAAGAAAGTGACATCCAAAAAAAGTACTTATTGCTTCCAGTTTGAGCTTTACCTCTCCACAGGGCCATACTTTGTCTGTTTGGCAAAATCTCTGAACATTCATTTTTCTTCTTATAAGCATGGGTGACTTAAGTCAGCCATAACTATTACTCTTTCCTAAAGGCAAGTTGTTCCTGAAGCTTTGGGAAATATAATGGAGCATTTTCATAATTCTGTGAAAGACAAAAAAAGTAACATAACCCCAGTGTTGTGACAGAGATTGATAGTCATATGGAAATTCACTGTTAATGTCCAGAGTGGCTGCTGTAATCCTCTAGCAAAAAGCTTTAGCTTGCTCTTTAGTGGCTCAGTGTAACCAAGAGTCTGTAACCAATGCACATTTTAACCTAGCACCTAAGCTAAACTGGACAGGTCTGCACAAAGATAAAGGCTGACACCACACTCATTTGGCAAGTCCCTGACTTGATCTGTTTCTTCATGTTCTAATGAGCATACAGTTTATAAATTGGTGTTTACTTTTGCTGTATGGTGGACACATACATGCTATAGAGAAATTCACAAAAGCCCCTGGTACTCAGCATTCATACTTTATCTGAAACAATCCTTTTATTATGTTCATGTATGTGCTTTAGATACATAATAACTGCTTCAAAGCTGTTAAGGCCTTATCACAGAATCACAGAACATTAGGAGTTGAAAGGGACCTTAAGAGATCATCTTGTCCAACCCTCCCTGCTACGGCAGAGTCACCTAGAGTAGGTCACAGGTGTGTCCAGGTGGGTTTTGAATGTCTCCAGACAAGGAGACTCCACAACTGCTCTGGGCAGCCTGTTCCAGTGTCCTGTCACCGTCACAGTGAAAAAGATTTTATTCATGTTCACATGGAACCTTTGGTGTTCCAGTTTGCACCCACTGCCCCTCATCCTGTCATTGGGTGTCTCTGAGCAGAGTCTGGCTCTGTCCTCCTGACACTTGCCCCTCACATCTTTATAAATATTAATGAGCTCACCTCTCAGTCTCCTCCAAGCTAAAGAGACCCAGCTCCCTCATCCTTTCCTCATAAGGGAGACGTTCCACTCCCTTGTGTTCCCAGAGGTGCTGAATTGCAGTTGACTTTCACAGGAATTACAAATGCCCCTGAACTCTGGAAAGTTAAGCCACAGTGTTTCGCATCTATGCGTGCAAAGACCACGTTCCTTTCCTCAGGATAGAGTTTGGTGTGATACAGCATAGCATCCATAAGACAGTGTCTGATGCGCTGGTCTCAGCCAGTGAGGTTCCTGGGAGCACCCTGCTTTTCCCTGCAGGACATCTGCATGTATGAGCGATGCCAGCACACAGGGACTTCTGCTGATCTGTTATAAACTGGTTGGAATTATTCGTGTATAAATTTATGCAGATCTGGACTGCAAAAGTGCATTTTTGACCTGAGAAACTGTAATACTTGCCACTGGGTTTTCCTCTGATGTCTGAAGGCCACAGGCAGCAGCTGGGCTGTGCCTGGATGTGTACCTGGTGGAAAGCGGTGGCCGCCTTGTCTTTCCTGGTGGTTTAGGGGAACTCGGTCTGTCTCTCAAATGACTTCAGAGTTTGAGAAAAAAGAAGAGTAAGAGATGGGGCGAGGTAGTAGTGTGGTGGCAGATTGTGAGGTGCGTGCTCAGAGGCATGCTGCAGCTCCAGCTGGCTGATGGCTCAGGTGTCCGTGCCGCGCTGCCCGCACTGCCGCTTTCAAAGTCAGTGCTGGCCAGCTCGCCGCCGGCAGCTGCTGCTGCAGGCAGGGGTGTCTGCTCCTGGTCTGAAAGCCCCGCCGAGCAGATTTCAGCTGCCTTCTCGAGCCTGCCGTGCCACTCTGCCCGCCCTTTCCCAGCATTTTGCCGTGTAGGGACCGAGGTCTAATCCCTGCTCTCCTCTCCACGCAGACCTCCCGGGCCTCGCGCTGGGCCGACCCCGACCACTTCGCCCAGCGGCAGAGCTGCATGAACACTTTCGCCAGCTGGTTTGGCTATATGCCGCTGATCCACTCGCAGATGAGGCTCGACCCTGTCCTCTTCAAAGACCAGGTCTCCATCCTGAGGAAGAAGTATCGAGACATCGAACGACTCTGANCCCGACCCCCGCCAGCGGCCGACCCCCCGCCAGCGGCAGCCCAGCGCCAGGCCTGCGCTGCTCCGGACTGTCTCAAACCGCCCGGCAGGCTTCTGTCGCTCGAGACTAGGTCGTGTACAGTTTCATTATGGAACATTAAATAATTATTTTTGAAATGATTGCTATGCAGGTTTAAACTTTTTTAATGATCAAAAGGAANGAAAAAAAAAACCAAACACCACAACAAAACCTATTAAAAAAAGAGTTCTTTCTTTAATCAAAATTGTGTTGGTTGTGAATATTTCCAAGCTGCCGTTTCTGTCTTCCTTCCTTTCTTCCTTTCTTTCATGCATTTGATTGTCGATGCAGTTCTCATTCATTTCCCCCTGCAAAGCATCAGTTCTCCTCTGGAGAGAATGCAGCAGGTTCAAAACCAAACTGGGCACAAAGCAGGACAGAACTGAAGTATTGTTTCCCGTTTACTACTGACCTTTTAATTTCTTTCCCCGTTTTCCCCAAGCCAGTAGCAGCCACTATGGCAAAAGTCCTTTGGATGGATGGAAAACTGGAAATCCCCCGATGAGCCAGACAAGAGTGTAGGTCCTCCTGATTGGGTACCCCTTTTTTAAAGGCAGTCAGCATTGCCTTGAAGGGAAAGAGGAACATTTCAGCTGTGGAGCAAACTGGTGACACGGAGCACAGGGAGGGCTTCACGCACAGCAGAGGTGTGGTGCCAGTTGTATATACTGGTAGGATAAGTGCATCCCAAATGGCCCTGCCCGTGGGGGTGGTCAGCAGGGGCAGCGTGGTGGCTGCAGCGGGCATACAGCCTGCATGAATCCCTGCTGCCCAAGGGCAGTGGTGCTGCTTTGCTGCGATAGCTGAATTTATAGAAAGAGCTTTGTTCTGAAGGCAAAAGGGCTGTTGGTGAAAAAAGGAAAGCATGTTAGCGCTTGCAGCACAGGAATTTGGACTGTAACAAATCAGTTTGTTTGAAATCAAAGCACAGGCTTCACTTTTTGAAAATTTCTACTTTCCTTTTTTCTGTTGTTTAGGGTTGTTTGGTTGGTTTGGGGTTCGTTTTTTGGTTTTTGGGTTTTGACTTTCTGTTTTTTCGTTGTTTTGTTTTGTTTTTTTTTTTAAGTGCAAATAGGTGGAGCAATTCTCTCCTGGAGATCTGACACAGGGTACTGGCAGCAGTGGGTGCTCTCAGGCATAACTGGGGCAAGATAATACTTGGACAAAAAAAAAACCCTGCCCCTGAAACACTGACTGACATGGCTCATGCTCCAAAATGGTTTTAGAATTTCAAATTAAAAGTAGTTTTGAATGGAAATATTCCAGTTGTTTATTTCTCTGTAGTGCTTTGTAATACTTCTCTGCATTGATGAATGAAAAGAAAAGCAGTGATTAGGGTCAGGAAGATGCTATTCCAATTTGGTAAGAAAATAAGCACTTTAACAATGTTTTGAACCCTCACATTTTGATGAAGTGTATTTGGGGTCCTCTGTAACAATTGCCGCCCCCAAAAGCTCTGTTAAAGTCGCAGCGAAGGGGTTTAGTGCAGGTGCCCAGAAGACCAGCAAGCCTTTCTATACCTCACTGCTTTGTAAGCAGGTGGTCAGGTAGCCAGGGAGAAGAGCAGCTGGAGTGCTAGGAAGGCTGGATCAAATTGTCACCAGTTCCATCCAGGCTCAGGCTCTGATTTATTATGCAGCTTTAAGCAACTCCCGTAAGCGAGACATGCCTCAGTTTCCTCATTTGTAGAATTAATGGTTACTGGTTGTAAAGGGAGTGCCGTGAAGCCTAAATAATCTCTCTTTCTGGTAAGACCTGAATCCCTAAACATAAAGTTACTCTGAAAGTACAAAATGCATACAAGTAAATGTATGCAGCCTGACATGTAAAGGCATGCAAAGAACACCTTGCTTTGCCTATGTGTTGCAATATTGGAACAGAGCACAGCAAGTTAGGGCAGGAACATCAGGTTCTTGACATTTTGTGTTAGGGTCATGGAATCATAGAATGATTTGGATTTTAAAGGATCTTGAAGGTCATCTAGTTCCAACCCCTCTGCCTTAGGCAGGGGCACTTTCCACTAGACCAGGTTACTCAAAGCCACATCCAACTTGACCCTGAACACTTCATCTGCCCTTCTGCAGTTTAAAGCCATTACCCCTTCTATTGCTACCCTTCTAAATCTGAACCAAATCTTTAAAGGAGTCTGCCAAAATGCATGAGACAGCAGCTGGTGACTTATGCTGCTGGAAGAAAGAGGTGCCACTTTTTCCCTCACTCCTGTTGCTCTCCCAGCCCCCGACCACACAGTCTTGCCTGACACCTTTTGCCATGCTGGTGCCTACTGGTTCCTTTTGTGAGCCTGAAATTGTGGAAAACCGTCCAGTAATTAATGGATTTTTTTTTTCATGCCATTTTAGAGAGTTAAATCAGCACATGGAGAGATGTGTAAAGAGGCAAGAGCCAGGGAGGGAAGCAGAATGTGCTGCGCTTTCAAATCTGTGCTTACTGATCTGCTGGGAAAGGTGAAGTACAATGGTTTTCTTTCTCCACAGTGTATGGCTCAGCAGCTCCCATGCTGCCTTTTCTTCTTGGAGATCAGGCAGCATTTTCAGGGACTAGAAACAGCCTTCTACTTGGAGAAGTTCTCAGTTTACAGAGAACACGTCAAACAGTGGATGAGGTTGGCAGGACTCACACTTTGCTCATGTCCCAGTTTACAGGTGGGTGTGTGGATGTGTCAGCAGGAACAACTGCAGCTCTAGGAAGCAGTTAATAGTCTGTAGCTAGCAAGAGGGGCCATGAGGAGAGGAAAAGGGGACACTACAAAAACAAGAACTGCAGTTCTGTCTGTGTTTTAGCTAATGCCACTTTGGGGCACGAGGGCTGGGATTTTAGTGGAAAAGGGAGTAGCTAACCACTTTTGGAGTGCAGCAAGTCAGGCTAAGCTTTTAAACTGTTTGACATTCTGTCACCATCACTTTTTGGGGTGGCTGAAAGAGCCTGTGCTAAAGCTCACTCAGTGTGATTCAAGACCTTCTCTGTTTACAGATCGCTAATTAAACAAGTAACAATGAAAGGCTTAGTTCCAGAAGGGATGCAGATAGGTAGGAGCGTTTCCCTTTGCAGCAGGTTACCGGGGTGAAGCTGTCTCTCTAGGAAAGAATGTGCCTCATAGCCGGGCTTGAGAAGGGCCATTGGTCTCCATGTCCACAGGGAACCAGGAGAAGAGCTGGGCACAGATCCAGCGTAGAGACTCGGTGCACCACGCCTGGTGTGGGCATTACTGAGCAGCACTCCTAAGGACAGCAGGCATGCTTCTGAGCCTCTCCTGTGTGCATACAGCTGTGTGGTTTCCTATGAAACCACCTTTTGGTCATCTCCTATGTGCAAGTTAATCATTCTCTATTCATTTTTTTTTTGTTTGTTTGTTTTTAAATCTTCCCCTTAATTCAGATGGTGCTGAAACAAGGTTCAGTCCTTGTTACTCCTTTTATAGTTTTTTTAAATTATGATTATTTTTCATTAACAGCAGGCTATGTTAGCCTTTACTTTACAGGTACTTGAATGCCTGATGACTTGACTGAGTGTTACACATGTGGCCTTTCATAAAGGTTACTGACCTTAATTTAATCAGGGGTGAGATGAATGGATGAATGTGAATAGATCCATGCCATTAAACCAGAATAAAAGTAGGGATTAGAGTTTGGGAGAACTGATGAATTTTTAAGCAAATTTATTAAAGGGAGGGGGTAAAATAAAAAAAGTTAAAAGTGAGAGAGAGACCCTTCCCAGTTATAAATTGAATGAGATCTATTGCTGGAGGAGGGTTTCCTAATGAGAAAAACGTGACACAAGAGTTGGAGCAAACTTCCCAGACAGAAGGTGCCTGTCTGTCTTTGCAGTCCCTTGGGCATCCACAAGATTTTATTTGCCTTCTTTCTATTTTGTGAAAAACTCTTCAATTGCTGCCATAGCTTTTTCTAGATGTGAATGTTTCAGCTTTGCAACAATTTCGTGGTGAACACGGTGGTGTGCTACTGCGTGGCTATCGAGCGCTTTGATCTTCTGCATTGGAAAACATGATGGAGTTGATCAATTTCGGACTGCAGTTTCTTTTTTTAGAGCCAATTTTGACAAAGGAATTAATCTTTCACCGATGAGCGCCTTTTAAAATAGCTCACTTACCAAAAGATGTCATTTCAAGAAGGAGAGTCATCATTTGACACTGAATCAATGGCAGAAGCATCTAGAAGTAGAGTAGCAATATTTTTAAGTTCCTGGGGTAAAATTCAGTGTCCTTTCTCCTCCCACATCGAAGCTTAAAGTCTGTTTGATATTTGTTGTCTGTATTGATGACAACAACAATTTTATTAGCTCCTCCAGTTAAACATCCTCTTACAGCAAGGGAGGGTCTGCTCTTTTTGTTTTTTCCTGCAGGCCGACTCTGCTGTCTATCACAAAAACCTTGCCTTTAGGGATGTCAGCCTAACAGAGCCATTTTCACAGGCCTTAGCAGGATTTCATCGGGATGGGCCCGGGAATGGCCCTGCCCCACACAGGGTCTTAGCGGTTGTCTGCTGGAAACAAAAAACAGAGCTTCCAAAATTGTGTGCATCTCACCCTTGTTTAAAACTAAGTCAAGCCGGCCTTTATACCACTGTTTTCACACATGTGTTTTTGGTTTTAAGTTGGAGTTAAATTAGGGGTAGTTAAATTAGAGGGGGTTACAGGGCTCATCAGATGCTTTGGGATGCTTCCTCCCACTCTTTCATGATGGTTTTTAGTGAATATTTCACAGTGGATTCGCCATGATCCAGTAGGGCCTTGCGACTTTGTACATAGTCCTGTATATTTATTTTGAAAGGAAAAAAAAAAAAAACTGTATAGTGTTTTTNAGGGGGTTACAGGGCTCATCAGATGCTTTGGGATGCTTCCTCCCACTCTTTCATGATGGTTTTTAGTGAATATTTCACAGTGGATTCGCCATGATCCAGTAGGGCCTTGCGACTTTGTACATAGTCCTGTATATTTATTTTGAAAGGAAAAAAAAAAAAAAGTCTGTATAGTGTTTGAATGATGAGACTGGAAAGCTGAAATGGGAATTCTTAGGTGGGCAAATGTAAAGCAGAAAAAAAAAAAGGCAAAAAAAAAAATTACAGTCTTATTTTGTATAAAATGTACATTTTGGAGAAAGATTTTCTAATGCATTACCCAATGTTCTCATAGTGCTGCCACATCTTTTTTAAAGCAGTGTTCCTCCCTCTTTGTTTGACTGTTGATAACATGGTGCAATTAAACCTAAAAAAGTGAGCGTGTGAGTGAGAGAAAGAAGAAAAAAAAAAAAGAGAGAATGAGAAATTAAAAAGCCATATAATTTGGTTTACTTCATTAACCTGTATTAACACTCTAGGTTTGACCATCTGAAGACAGGTTGTTTTTATAGATAGTGTCACCAAAGACTTTTTTTCCTCAGATTTATTTTGAGAAGTTGTTAATAAAGACATACATTTCTGTTGCAGTGTGGTTTTATTTGGAAGGAAGGATGGCAAATCTTGCCTGTGCCCTTGAGGATGCAAATTTGGGAGCGTGGTTGCCACGCGTCTCGACTTCAGGGCTCTTGGTTTGCTCTCTGCTCAGCTGTATATGCTGTGTCTCTGTTAGGTGCATAATCTGCGTGGCATAGTGTCTATACACAGTGGTAACTAGCCCAGCAGTACTAGAGGTGTTTACTGTACTACCTGAGGGCAGAAAAATATTCAGGCCTTGTCACTTGAATGTGGCAGGACCATGTCTCTGTGTCGTGACAGTCTTGGGGTTCATTATGGTGACTTTTAGAAGGAGCCACTGTAAATGTTTATGTGCAAAAATTATCTCACCACTAGCCTGGAGGCCTCAGAAGGCTGATCCTTGCAGGCTGAGAATATGTGAGTTTACTGACCCATATGTATTGTTAGGGTTATCAGAAGCCTGTCACAGTCATGGGGAATTACATTCATCTCACCTAACTAAATGCCTCAAAAGCATTTGTCTGTCAGAGCTGGACGTCACTCCTCCTGCAGTCAGTGGACAAATGATTCATTGCTCAGGATTATTCTCCTCACCTGTCTCAGATAGGGGCTTTAACATAAGTGGCACCTCACACATTGGCTTCTCTGCTGATGGGAAAAACACATGAATTACAGGTCCCAAATCACATATAGCAACATCTGGTCAGATGAATGTCATGCTGTGAAAGTTCCTGATTGTACGATGGGCTCAGAAATATAGCCTGTAAATTTGAGAAATCATTGGCTTGTTCCCATCAGAGATGTCCAGGCTGGCCTCTTCCCTTCTGCATGAGAGAAGCCACATATCTCAGGAAGAAGCTGAAAGATGTGGGTGATTCTGCTCTGCTCACAGTTTTCCTCCAGGCTCCTCCAAAACAGAGCATCCCAACTCCTGCTGGTGTTTGATACTGACTATGAGCTTCTCCTGGCCAGAACACAAGCAAAACATACTACTCTGAAAATCATCCAAGAACAATGTTTCTACTACTTCAACACTTGAATTCTTGGGTTGTCACCATGCTATTTACACAAGACAACTTGAGATGGAGCTTGTTAGATTAAATATATCTGTAGGAGCTACCAGAAGGCTGTTGTCTACATTAGCAATTAGCCTGGGCTAGCTGGGATGGAGCTGCAGCTTGGAATGTGACTTTCATGCTATGCACACCTTGGAGGTGTAGGGATGGAATGCATCTGCACCTTCTAGCTTAGTTTCAGTTCAGTTTGTGTGCTTCAGTCCTAACCTATAATGTGAGTCAAAATCAGGTAAGTGGGGAAAATTGGGATAATAACCTCAGAAGTGCAATGCTGAGCTGAACCGAACCACTGCTATGGCTACACACCCCTCACAGCCTGTGCAGTCAGTAGAGATCAGATCCAAAGTAGATGGGATAGATGGAGCCCCCAGAGACTTCAGAGGCTCATGCCTCCTTTGTCTCTGTTTTAACAGAAAAGCAATCTGTAAAGGAAGAACAAGTTCCGCTGCAGATCTCCATGTTGTACTTGCTAGGTGAAGGGGACTGATCCCATGGTGAGTGTCAGTTCTGCTTGCCAACCTGACACACAGAACAAAGGCTGATTTTTAGCTGGAATAAACAAAGCTAGGTCTGTGCAGTCCCCAGCACATGCTTGCTTGCAAGAACCAAGCATCTGGCCCAAAATATTTAACACATAACCAGTTGAACTTCTGAGGGCTTTGTGGAACAATCTTCCTGAAACTCATTGTGCTGTCACTTGAATGGAGATAGATAAGAGAATTGGCACTGATCAGCAAGCCTCTGCTTTCCCTTTCTCAAGCTATTAGCTAATTGTATCCACAATGTTATCAGAGAGAAACAGATTTTGCTCAAGATTCTGAGCAGTGTGACTGTGACATTCTAGTAGCTGCGTGCTGTGCTTGATTCCACATTTCTGTCTCTGTGCATGGCATTCAGGTCTCTATTGAGATTTTATGAGCTGCCTGCTCCAGGTACTGCTGATAGCAGGTAGCTGTTTTGTACCTTACCTGCATTTCTATTGCGCATTAGGATGAAGAGGTGCTCCATGCTGCAATGGCTGCTCTGAGCAGCCTGGGCTCCTCCCTCTTTCCTTCCTGCAGTTAACTATTCTTTCGCTGGTGGTAGTGGTGAAGTGAATCAGTGAACAGCTATTTGTCTTTCTCAAAAATCATAAGATAAAACCATTCCTGAGATTTCATGAGAAAAATGGAGTACTCTGGAGTACTCTGGAGTACTCTGTACAGTTCTGGAGCCCCCAGCACAGGAAGAACGTTGAACTGTTGGAGTGGGTCCAGAGGAGAGCCACGAAGATCCTCAGAGGGCTGCAGCAGCTCTGCTATGAGGACAGNGGAGGTGTTCAAGGCCAGATTGGATGAGATCTTGAGTGACCTGTACTAGTGGGAGGTGTCCCTGCCTATGGCAGGGGGTTGGAGCTGGATGATCTTTGAGGTCTCTTCCAACCTTACCATTCTATGATTCTATGAATGTAATGTTAACAACTGCTGAGGTAGTAACTGCAAAAAACTGACACAACACTCTCTTGAAATTGCAGCAGAAATGAGAATGTTGAAACTATGAAATGTTTCCCTCAGAATTCTCCCTTCCTCTTACATAAAAGCAACTCCCATCCACAATCAGAAAACAAGGCACAAGGCAGAGCAGTTCTGGTAACTGAGTGACACATTTTGAGTTTCTTTTGTTTCTAAAAGGGGTCCACAAGCAGTTCCTGCTTCTATTGAGCATCATGAGGTCTGTGACAGCCCCAGTGGGTTTTTCACTTAGTAGCTCTGCAGAAGACTGAAAAGGTCCTAAGTTTTCAGGAGGAGTTTGGAACCTTTTATGGCATTTTGACTTGGAAATGGAGAAACAGAGGCACCTGCAACAGCTCTTTTGTTTTTTTCCTGTTTTGAAAACCACAAGTCTGAAATGGGCTAGTCAGGTATCTGAAATTTTTCAGTCCTTAATTCTACTGTGATTTGAGTGCTAGGGGGGTTCTGAAAATCTGCTGCCTTTTACTGTCTCATTGCCTAAGCCTGCTGTGGAACTGTGCATTGCAGTACATAACGTACCAGAGGCCTGACTGCCATACCCACATGGAGTATCCCTGACTACCCATATACAAGCTCTTGCTCTAGCAGTGATGGAGGACCAGGGAAGGCAATATGAAAAGAGACAAGTTAAGAGGATCTGAAATTGAGTTCAAAAAACAAGCCTTTAAAACACAGTAATGAAGGGCAATAGAGCAAAAGGAAATGGATTTTCCTTTTGTTTCAATTGGTGTAAATCCTTGCTGTTTGTGTTCAAGACAATGCATTGTTTTGAGCCTGAAAGGGGGGAATTAGACTTCCAAAGCATGAAGTTAGGATATCTTTTTATTCAGTGCTGTCTTGATCCTGCTAGATAACAAAGCACATCCACAATGTGAGCAGCACCTTGTGAGAGGAGGAAAAGAAAAGACACCATCCTCTGCTTTCCCTGAAACAGGCAGTTAGAGTACTATGTTAATGCCAACCAGTGACTACATTAAGATTATTTTTAATATCCAGCAAATCCTCAAGAGAGGCTGAAATAAAACATTTGTCACTTCATAATTTTTAAGGAAAATGTATACCAGTTCAATGCAATTCCATTTCCCTCGCAGCAGTAATAGAATTGTTGCTATTAGGACTAAAACTGAGACTAGCTGAAGAAGATCTAAAAATTGGGAATTGCTTGTGATACCAAGCAATAATGTTGTTTTCAAAATCCACAGATGATTTAAATGCAATCCCCTTAAGTATTGAAAGCTGTCTGGTTTGCTCCAAAGGCAAATAAATCCAATGTATATTTTGCTCTCCCTCTCTCAGAGCAGAGCCAGATTCTGCTCTCAGCAATACTGGAGTAAATCCAAAATGATTGTGTTCTTCCTCATACTTCCCCTGAGTCCCAAACTCTGGGACCACAGGAGATGCTCTGTGGCATTGGGGTGACCATGGCTTGAGGTCACCTCGGAACTGAATCTTCCCCTGGAAGTCTACTGAGGAAATGCAGTGGCTTTGCTGTGCAGGGTGAGCTCTGTGCAATGCAAATCCAAAAGCAGGGTGAGGATGGGGCTTAGCTTCCATGAATTGCTTTTGTGGCCCTTGTAACAGAAGTCAAGTCTGATATATGTAAAGGGATAATGTTGCTACTGAGCAAAAGTGCTGAGGAAGACAGTTTTCATGTAATGAGACTGAAGACTGGTTGATAGGATTCTTGGTCCTATTCCCCACTCTTGTAATGATTTATTTTAAGGCAAAAAACTTGTTTAACCTCTGCGCACTTCACTGTTGTTCCTAAACAGCAAGTGGATACTCATTAAAGTCCTCATTTTGCAAGGAAGAATATGAGCTCTAAGCGTCCATGACAGTGCTGTCTGGTCCTTGCATGAAGCCCTCAGTTTAAGAAAAATCTCATTACATCATGAGGAAGAAGCTTTGGGACTGGTATGAGTAGGTGGGAGCACTGGAGGTTGCTGCTTCTACCTCCCCATTTTGTTGTCTATGCCTTGGGTTGCAGTCTGCATTTGTTTGTTCAACTTCCAAATGAAGAGGAGGCTTGGAAAAGCATAGAGATTTATGGTGACAAACAGCAATAACTACACTGCAGGCACAACCACTTACAAAAACAGTTCAAAATTACTGTTGCTGTCTAACAGAGGGGCAGACTTGAGGTCTGGTCTTGTAAGGCATGGCCACCCCAGTCTGTTGAGTCTCAGTTCATTACACTTATGGATATATCCTGTTTGCAGCTCCAGCTCTTCTGGAGGTCATTATTCTAGGAGATGTCTGGATTCAATGTAGTGTTTCTCCACTCACTTGCCGGTTCTCATCATACTGCCCTGAGAGAATCACTGTGTGGGTTCAGGTGGCCGTGCCAAGTCCACGGCAGGTGCCTGTCATGCACAGAGCTTGTAGGTGCCTGCCGACCTCCTGACCACAGCACCCATGGGGACATCTCAGCTCAACTGATTCACGGTGAACGAAACAAAGCAAAATAAAAAAAAGGCAAATCAATGCCAGGACAAGGAGCAGAACCCAGCTTTCCCAGCAACTAACATCTTTCTTACATCTCCATTTCTCTGGCATTGGACATTCCCCAGAGTATAATGAGGAAATGTAAATGAAGAAATCCAAGCCTCCATGTAGACCTCAGAGTTGAACTTTCTGAGCCTGCCTGGTTTATGTGCATGGCCTGATGCCATGTGAATGAGTGAAGTCCTGTTGTGTTGTTGTGCAGCTGGCAAACTTGACCACTTATTTAGTGTTCTAGGATTGTACCAAGTTTTCTTGGATTTCTGATCTGAGGAAAAAAAAGCAGCTGTACTGTTTCAATCAAACCAAACCAAGGAAACTGTCACCGTTTATGCAGGGCTAAAGCCCTGACTGCTGATCCTAACAAGGCAAACTCAGTGGGAATGTGAAGTCAGTGCCAGATGACCTCTGCAATGTGCTATCAAATCTTTTCCTGTGCCACTCAGGAAGGAGTGTGTGTTCCTGTGTGCCAGCACAAACGCTGAAAAGCTGAGGTACCCAGGCAGTTTGTTTTACATCCTGAGGCTTTGCAGCAATGGCCTCCAGTGCTTTTCATGTGTTATGCATCAAATGTAATCAGCCACATGGCACAAGTATGATGAAGTAAATGCACTGGGTCACTAAAGTGCATTAAGTGCCATTTACTACATCGATTTAATTTCTGTCCCTGGTCAAACTCATAATAACTTTCTCTATCCCTTATTGCTGCTTCCCTTTTACTGCTGAGCAGGCAATAGCATCCATTTTCTTACTCAACAAAGTAACTCAGTCTAGCTGATAACCCATGCCCATAGTCATAACTCCTGCCATGAGATGTGAAGTAGGGTTGTAGGTGTTCCAGGCTGGCAACCTGCATGGGCTCGGTGCGGGCCAGGTGAACCTGCAAAGCCAAAGGCTTTTCTCACTGCCAAAGCATGGCAGCTCTGGTGCTTGAGAAATTCAAGCCTGCCCACATTGATTATTTTTCTCTTGTAAGCTACACTTTGTGTAGGAAGTTTCCCATTAGCACAGCGGGATTTGTGTGCTGTGCAAGAGGCAAGTGTATTAGCAGGGTGGGTTGGAGTCTGGAGAATGGATGTCTCCATCAAAGAGTTTCCTCTGCAGGAATTTGTTTATGTCATTTGCACTATGTCTGCATTTCCCTTTTTACCACTCTGCTGGTTCCTGAGCAGGTTGGAGGTCAGTGCACAGATTAATTCTCCATGTAGAGAAAAAGCAGGGTTTTTTTTTTCTTTCTTCCATTCTTTTTTCCCTCTTGAGTGCTTACACAATCTCCTTCTTTACTAAAAAGTGCTGAGTCTACCCTTTTTTTTGCTTTACTTTTACAAAGCAGTGCTTTAAGCATTCTCAGCCTTGCACTCTGTTGTGATTACCTCCTTTTTATCTGGTTACGAATTTATGCTACTTCAAATGTAAATCACATCATATTAGGGCAGTTCACAAACCTTGTGTGAACAGTGAGCTTTCCACATGCATTTCCAAGCTAAAAAACCCTCTGACTCTGTGGCAGAAGGTTAGTATGCGAATACTTAGAAGCAGACAGGACATCAGCTTTCTTTCACCCTACAGTAGAATTAATTTCAGTGTTCAAACATGGTCTGGGGACTGAGGAGGATGTTGCTGGATAAAAATCATTGCAGCACTGCTGGCTCCAAAGCAGCCAGCTTCCAAGGATTCCCTATAAAATACTTGTTGTGGTGTAATTTTACACATAGTGCCTCATTAATTGGCTTAAACTGGCAGAGGGGAGATTTAGACTGGATGTTAGGAAGAAGTTCTTTACACTGAGGATGGTGAGACACTGGCACAGGTTGCCCAGGGATGTTGTGGCTGCTCCCTCCCTGGAGGTGTTCATGGCCAGGTTGGAAGAGGCCTTGAGTGACCTGTACTAGTGGGAGGTGTCCCTGCCTATGGCAGGGAGTTACAACTGGATGACCTCTGAGGTCCCTTCCAACCTTACCATTCTATGATTCTATGATTATCATTAATGGATGTAATTTTATGTCCATTTGTGATCCATAACTCCCACTCTTGCTATCTGAAGTGTGCTGATAAATTGAGGTCTGATGTGGCCCCAAAAATAATGTAAGAGCCAGTTCTACTATCACAAAGCAGCTGTAAATACACTTTAACTGGGTTTCTGTTTACTCTGCTGCATCAAACTGTCTCTTGGCAGCTGGAACACAGCAGAAAATGGACTCCTCAAGGTTTAGTGTCTAGCATACATGTCCTCTATCCAGGGTACACATCTAATGCAAGGAGCAGAAGCCTTTCCTCTATAGATGTTGTGATCATGTATTCAATGAAGGCATCTGGAAGCATCCCATTAGGGGAAGCAGTATGCTGTTGCTTTGCTCTTGGCAGGAGTGTAGGGGTACAATTTGCTTTCTCTTTACTAGATGCCTAATGTACTTAAAAAGACTTAATGGAAGGAAAGAGACAACCTGATTACCCTGAATGTACTTATGAAAATGTCTAACTGCTATTGCACAAGCTGAAGAGTGAAGGACATCCCAGAGCTGGCTGAGTCTGGGATACAAGAGGAGCATGACCTGGAGCAGCCCTTGGCTGTTGTGTGTGATGAGGCAGAGGCACACTCACAGAGCTGCTATGCATTTTGGGAAGACAGATCTTCTCAGCAGCAGCAGAGGCACTTCCTCTGCAGCCTTTTCCACAAAGGAGGAGAGGCAAAGCTTCTCCGTTCAGGAAAGCTGTCAGTAGCTAGAAGCTTCAGGAGGGGAGACCTGAGGGAAAGGAGACTTCCAAGCTTTGACCTGCCACAACTACCCCTGTTCTGCTGCAGAGCCCATGTCTGCATCTTCAGTTCCTTCCTTCCTTCCTTCCTTCCTTCCTTCCTTCCTTCCTTCCTTCCTTCCTTCCTTCC
>VWYK01065934.1:0-13964 GCA_013399775.1 Semnornis frantzii | reverse complement strand
CTTCCTTCCTTCCGAATTCCTTCCTTCCGAATTCCTTCCTTCCGAATTCCATCCTTCCGAATTCCTTCCTTCCGAATTCCTTCCTTCCTTCCGAATTCCTTCCTTCCGAATTCCTTCCTTCCGAATTCCTTCCTTCCTTCCGAATTCCTTCCTTCTTCCTTCCCTTCCTCTCTCTCTCTCTCTCTCTCTCTCTCTCTGTTTCTCATTCTTTCTTCCTGTTTCTTTTGGAGAGGTTCACTTTTTGTGACTAACAATAATTTGCCTAGAGAGCAAGTGAACAGAAAGATGTGGAAGAACATATGGAGGAACACACTGTGCTTGGTCCCTGCAGATCTGAACTGAGAAGTGAGGTCCAGGAACTATCAGTTTATGAGCAGAATAGTTCTGGGCATAACCTTTGGAAGGGGAGAGAAATGAGAGCAGAGGTCCATATCATTTCTCTCTTGAAAATTGTAGAGAAGGAGGAGAACATCCTTGAGGAGTCATTAAAAAGAAATGAGAGCAGTCAGGGAAAGCAACAAAGGTTTCCAAACTGAGAAGGAAGGGGGAGACAAATGGGGCCAGATTTTTTTTGTAAAGAGCAAAAGCATCAAGGTTGTGTTTGTATAGCTATGAGAACAGAGGATGCTCTGTCCTGATGACTTTGGGGACTAGAGGGAGCAAGCCCGTGACTTACTGGGGGAGGGGAGAGAGGTGGGAATGAAGTGAGCAGAGGGAGAAGATCACACTGCTTTCTTTTGCAAGAAATCCCTGGAGACAAAAGTTAGATAGGACAAGCTGAGGATCTGAAGAATGGGGCCTGGGCTGGGTTACATCTGAAACTGGTTGTTTAGCAAAGACAGCAGAAATAGAAGATGAGAGCTTGTCTGAAGCACAGAAATTTGTCTGGTTCATGTAATATTCACTGTCAGTGTGCTAAAGATGGCATAGTGTCCTGCAGCTGGAGTAAGTCATGCTAGACCTAGACCTGTGGCTTTGGTGTTGGCTGCAAAGAAAGGGAACAGAGGGTGCAGAGGTGAGAGGGGAAAGCTTGCTGACACCCAGGCACACCGCCAGTGGGGAAAGGCTGGAAGGTGGCTCCAACTGTGCAGATAAACCCTGAGGAAGAGTGTCATGGCCTAGTTTACATCCACTCACTTGAAGTCTTTCCCCTCCTTTCTCTTTCCACCCTCAAAACCAATATGAATATGGTCAGATAGGCTGGGGACTGTCCCTACAGTGTGTCATCAACATAATGGTGCTTGGGCAGTGTTTGGGAGGCAAGGAGCTAGCCAGGAGACAAGGCAAAGCTGTGCCAGGAGCTATGTTGATGGGAAACAGCTGGGTGCTCTGGCCCTGCTTTATTTACTGGCAGAAATAGTAGCAAGCTGTTCATGGGCCAAGAAGGGGGATCTGCAGTACCCAGCCAGTGCTGGGGCGCCTGGGGTGCTCCAACAGCCAGACCAGAGCAGAGTATGTGATGTACAGGCAGCTCAGTGCAGGGTTTTTTTTTTTAGTTTGGCAGATCCTGCTTCTGCTTTGTCTGTGTGTTGATGTTGGGCAAGGTCACAAAGTGTCTCTGTGCCTGCAGGGGCAGAGGTACTGCCTAAAGTACTTTGGCTGTTGAGTCCTTGCCCTTCCTTCCCCTGCTTGTCTTTGCCCAGATCTTGCCTCTTGGACTGGGGAGTGCTCCACAAGGTTAGGTTGCTCTCAATGCTCTTGCCTCAGTTCAAACTGGATCACATCCATGCTCTCCTGAGAAGGGAATAACTCCTTGCCATCCTTACTGCCACTTACTGGGCTATTCAGAGGCATGATTTTTCCCCTGGGCTCAGCTCCCATTTAAGCACCTGCAGATAAGGGCCAAATTTCCTGAAGTGCTCATCAGGCAGCTGTCTCCCCTGGGACATTTAATCATAGATACTTAAAAAAAAAAAAGAAGAAGCCCTTGGGAGCAATGACTGTTGTTTATTTTATAGCTTTGCCTAGTACCACAGGGCTTGGTGTTGGGTGTATGTCCTGATGAGTTATCTAAAATTAACTCCTTAGTCCCCACCTTGAAGGAATTTATAGCAAACTGCTTCATGTTTTCTCTGGAAACTGAGGGTTCTGGTGAAAGATGAAGTCTTCAATTCCTGCTCTGTCCTGGTGAACAGAGACTTCTTGCTCAGTTGGCAGCATCATGTGCAACTTACATTCCCATTTTGCTCTGTGTTGTCAGGTGGATGCTGGATGAAGTATTAGTTTTTGAACAAATCTGAAGAAGTCAGAAGTTGACCTAGGACAGACTCATTCACATTGTAAATCCAGGTCAATTTTTTTCCTGTCAGAGTGAGAAGAGCAGCAGTTCCAAAAGCTGGACTCCTGAGAACAGAAGCTCCATTTCAGCTGCCCAGTGTCCATCTGGGACACCTCTGGGAGTGAAGTGCAGCCTAGTCACATCCTCACCATGTGCTCTGGCCTGACACCTACTTTGGTAACTGCCCTTGCTGTGCAGGGACAAGCTTACAGCTGGACACCTCTGGGCAAGGGCCCATGGTTTCTCAGCAGCCCAGTGCTTTAAAGCTCCTTGATACCAGTGGTTACGACTCCAGTTCTGAAATCCTGGCATGAAGACTGAGCCTTTCTTTCTTTGCCTTCTCTGCTTTTCAGTGTGGCTGCAGGAAGCAGAATTCCCTTGGTCAGAGCAGGGTGTTGGTGTCAAGGCTGAGGTCTGGGAGCACTCACCCCTGTTGGCGAGCTCTCAGGCCAAAGTGACAAGGCTTTGTGTCCTGGAAAGTTACATTAGATGACTAAAGCAATGACTAAATGGCCTAAAGCAATCACGTCTCATCTTTCAACTGAGAAATCACATAGCCTCATACAGGGACATCTGAGCTCTACATACCTTCCTATGGCATGATTAGATGAGTCTGCATTGCATGAGCAAAAATATTAATCCCCTTGATCACACAATAGCCTTCAGAGGCGTAGACAGGGACCTGGCTGTGGTCAAAATGGAACATTCAGTCTGACTGTACCTGTTATGTAGCAGTAGGTTTATGCTACTAGACTAGTCACTGCTGGCACCAGTGCTGTGTAACATCTTTGTCAGTGACATGCACAGAGGAATCAGTGCACCCTCAGCAAGTTTGCAGATGGCACCAAGCTGTGTGGCACAGTTGACTTGGTAGAGGGCAGGGATCCATCCAGAGGGACCTGGACAGGCTGCAGAGGTGTGCCCAGGCCAACCTCATGACATTCAACAAGGCCAAGTGTAAGGTCCTGCACCTGGGTAGGCACAATCCCAAGCACAGCTCCTGGCTGGGTGGTGAATGGCTGAGAGCAGCCCTGAGGAAAAGGCCCTGGGGGTCTGAGGTGATGAAAAGCTCAAGATGAGGCTGCAGTGTGAGTGCAGCCCAGACAGCAACTGTGTGCTGGGCTGCAGCAAGAGCAGTGTGGGCAGCAGGGCAAGGGAGGGGATTCTGCCCCTTTGCTCTGCTCTCCTCAGACCCCATCTGGAGTCCTGTGTGCAGTTCTGGAGCCCCCAGCACAGGAAGGACATGGAAGTGTTGGAGCAGGTCCAGAGGAGGCCACCAAGATGCTGAGAGGGCTGCAGCAGCTCTGCTGTGAGGACAGGCTGAGAGAGTTGGGGCTCTGCAGCCTGTAGAAGAGAAGGCTTCCAGGAGACCTTAGAGTAGCCTTCCAGGATCTGAAGGGGGCTACAGGAAGGCTGGGGAGGGACTATTTAAAAGGTCTGGGAATGACAGGACAAGGGGCAATGGGTTTGAACTGGCAGAGGGGAGATATAAACTGTATGTTAGGAGGAAGTTGTTTGCAGTGAGGGTAGTGAGACACTGGCACAGGTTGCCCAGGGAGGTTGTGGCTGCTCTCTCCCTGGAGGTGTTCAAGGCCAGGTTGGAGGAGGCCTTGAGTGACCTGTTCTAGAGGGAGATGTCCCTGCCTATAGCAGGGGGTTGGAACTAGATGATCTTTGAGGTCCCTTCCAACCTTACCATTCTATGATTCTATGATTGTATGACTGTCAGAGCTCTTCTCCTGCTGGGCGCAGCTTGAAAGAACACAAGGAAGGGGGATGATGCAGTGAGGACATGTTCCCTTCTTTGATCTCTTACTGGGATATTGCAAGAATGTGGCCAAATCAGTTCTCAATTTCTAGGCATCAGTTTCTCCAGCACTAAAACAGGAACGATGCCATCACTTTCCTCTGCAATGTGCTCCAAGCTGCAGGTTAGCTCTAATGAAGAGCTGGCTATAATTGTCTCCACATTTAGAAAGCAAAAGGGCTCTTGTTCCCTTAGACCTAATGTAATAAATAAATAAATGGAGCAGTCCTGGATTTATTGCCAACTCCATCTGATTAGATGGAACTTAATTTCTGGTATTCTTTTTCTGCTAGTGGCCATATTATAAAGACAGCCTACAGAATCAGCTTGACCTCTGGGTGCCTCATAATTTTCCTGGCTATGAAGTTACTCTCCTATGGAATTGTCTCCTCAGCATGCTTTTGTAGGATTGGTGCTTTAAATCAGGCAGGCTCAAGCAGCTGCAGCCCTGACACGGTCATTTTACAGCTGGCTGCTGTTTGTCGCCTCTCCTTCTTTCCCAGCTGGTATGCACTGTTTTACCTTTCTTATTGCTGTGGAGATGACATTATCTTACACTGGAGAATTTCCCTGCCATACAGTTGCTCTGGATAATGTTTGTGTACAGATGATGTTTATGAAAGCCAGGGGGCAATTTACTTACTGCAGTGGGCACTGTTGCAACATGTAAAATCATCATACACAAATACCATTGACTAAACAGCTCCCTTCCTTCTCATAATTCATTATCTGAACAGGTTACCCGGGGGTGGGAGGGAATCTCCACCACTTGGAGCCTGTAAATCAGGCCTGCTTGTCTTTCTAAGGAGCATGGCATCACCAAACTGCACAACATTGAGTTGGATGATGGCGGTGCCAAGGACAACTGATGGTCTACCCAACCTGATAGGCAGATAAGACAACCATAAGGATCTCTTCAGCCTTAAAGCAAATCTCCTGCTGCAACTTGGATGTGTCAATACAGAACTCAGAAGACCAATGGATGAAATATGTTTCTCTGCCTTCCTGGAATCTCTTCAAAGACCAGGCCTGTGATACACATTGAGTGCACCAGTTTGCTCCAGAAATGCTAGATCTAGCTTGCATGGAAATTTTGATTGTTTTCCCTGCCTGTACCCCTTGACTTATTGCCATCTCTGGAAATTTGAATAAAGAGTGCCTAGATCCATGACAGTTAGTGGAAAAGGACTCTCCAGCCAAGAAGGAAAGGGAGTGCTGAGCCAAAGCCCTTGCTCTGAATGCATTGTTCTCCCAAAATGAGCTGATGATGAGGGGATGAAGAGGGGATGAAGCATCTTACCACTTACTCCATGAAGTGTCTGCTTTGAAATATTTTCCTGAGCTCCTTTATCATGCTCATCATATCTATCTCAGCAGCCAGCTCTGACCACCTGGGGTGATCCCTCAGTTACACATCAGATGGGGAGCAGGCTTAGGAAGGCAGCATTAGGACCAGAGTGAATAGGTGGACATTTCCATCCAGCCTGCTGCTCCAAGCATGATGGCAGAAGGCTTCTTAGACTGCAGAGCTTGTGGTGTAGCTCTGAAGATTCAACCTAGAAACACAGAGTGCTGCACAGCAGCAGCAGGATGGCAAAAGTTGGTGGCTTGTCCCATCATGACTCCCAGCTGCTTTCCCTGATGGTAAGTGTAAAGAACATTCCTGTGAGATGGACCATCTGCAGCCCCAGTCCCCAGAGAGCTGAACAGAGAACACTCCATGTGTGCCAGCTCACTCCAGGCTCTCTGAACTGTCCCTGTGTTGACCAGTTTTAAAACCACCAGCCAATAGCAGCAAAATATTGTCCCCTAACACAGCAGGAAAGGTTCTATGCCCATGGCTGCTGAAGATCAACCCTTTGGTCCCCAGGAAACTCCTGGGATTTCAGAAGCAATATCACTCCTGTTTGATATCCAAGAGTGAGGAATTTGCCTGTGCTGGTGCACAACTGGGAACTGAAGCCACATGCCCATAAGACCAGCTCCACCATATTTTTGGGTCTGTCAGTATTTTCCTGTGTTGAGTGTGCAGACCAACATCTGTGTTGCTGCCTTCCTCTGCATTCAACATAAAGCAACCTATTCTATTTTCACTGAATACTAAATAATCATCATGTAGTTGGAGTTAGCTATTTATGTTAAGGGTTGTTTATGCTGTGCATGAGATGGAGGTCATAGGGAGAGGAGAGCTTTTGTCAGACTAATTAATATATCTGGAAGAAAGCAGACAGGTTCCTAGGCATCCAAACCTTCTGCTGGTCTGAAACAAAAGCAATAATCTTCCTGCTAAGCACAAGCTGAGAAAGATTGTCCAGTGGCCATGGTGTGACATCCCTTTCCATCAGCATTACTCACCCTCAAGCAGACCTGCTGCTTTCTGGCTCTGGTCATGATGCTGTCTGTGGCTGACCCAGCTATTTGTGTGGCCACAAAGGCAGACCAGAATGCTGGTGCAGTTGAGGAGCATGACTTTTCATGGGTGGTGTTGGCTGTGTTCCCCAACAATGCCACAGAGTCATGGGCAAGCTGGTACCCACTGAGGACACCCACTGAGGATGGAGCTCCCCTCCTAAAAGGACAGGCTGAGAGAGTTGAGGTTGTTTAGTTTGGAGAAGAGAAAGCTCTGAGGAGACCTTGTTGTGGCCTTCCAGTATCTGAGGAGGGCCTGCAGGAAAGCTGGTGAGGGACTTTTTAGGGTGCCAGATAGTGATAGGACTAGGAGGAATGGAGCAAAACTAGAAGTGGGTAGATTCAGATTGGATGTTAGGAAGTTCTTCACCATGAGAGTGGTGAGATGCTGGAACAAGTTGCCCAGGGAGGTGGTGGAAGCCCCATCCCTGGAGGTCTTTAAGACCAGGTTGGATATGGCTCAGGACAACCTGATTTAGTGGAAAGTGTCCCTGTCCATGGCAGGGGGGTTGGAACTGGATGATCCTTGAGGTCCCTTTCAACCCTGACAAGTCTAGGATTCTGTGACAGGCGTGTGCCAGGGAACAAGCAGCAGCAGAGAACCAGGACTGGTGCTGGAGGGAACTCAACCAGTGCAAGCAGCTCTGCTACTGCTTGCTGGGTGGGGTGCTTGTTACATACTAGCTGACTGGGAGTTAAAAAGGGGAGTCTCATCTTAGACCATTCCAAGGCTTCTTATCAGTCTCCAACAATAACTTTGAAGGTTAGCAACTAATTAACTGCAATGTCAGGGTTGCAGAGGTGATTTCAACCAAATGGTTCCCAAGCCTTTCCAGTCTCACTCTGAGTCCTGCTTGTGCTGCACAGGGCTTAGTCCAGTGGTGCAGACAGAATGCACAGAATCACCACTGTCTAGCATCCAAGTCTAAGCACTGAGAGCAAGAACTGAGCACAAGTGCTTAATGTATCCCATAGAGGTCATGTTAGGAGCATGAAAACTTGGATTCCTTTCTGAAAATCAAAGTGACTTTAAGGGTTAGAAATGAAATTTTCTTTCACCTATATCTTTAGCCCTCAGAAGGCAGAGATTTTAGCAGTCATGTTTATGATCCTCCCTTAGGCAAAAATGATAAAATCAAGTTTAGAATGGTCTGCTGAGGCAAATCTAATTGAAAAACCACCCCTATGTAGCGTGGCAAGATGGTTACAGCACAAAAATTGTCACCTTGGGTCAATTCCTTGCTCAGCATGGAAATGCGATCAGTTTTCTGGTAGCTGTCCCAGTTCATCTGATCAGTGATTAGGTCAGGCAGCTCTTGTTTTTTCTCTAGAAAGACAGGAACAAATAACTTCATTCTTTGCAATTTCTGGCCTAGTTTACATGTGCCATATTTTAGCTACTTGATGGAATCCACTCCAATGTGCTTCTAGTGACGTTTGATGGTGTAGAACACCTTGGGCAAGCAACCCCTTCTCTAGTATTGATGAAGGCACATCTTGAGTGACACTGGACCAAGAGTGTAGCTCTTATGGTAGCTGCCTGTGTTTTATGAATCTGGCCACCTGCTTGCATGATACCATGTGTCTTTTCATGTCCTTGGCCACCCACCTCTGCACTCATAGTTTTCAGACCACCTTTGTGTGCAGCAGTAGTGTTACCTCTCTGCTGCTGCTGTGTACCAGCAAAGAACAAAGAAAATGCAGAGATCTCAGCACTAAACCCTGGCTTCAGAGGAAAACATGTCCTGATAACAAATAGTTCTATTATCTCCATACAGGACTTTATCTTGGACTATTTTGGCTCCAAAGCACAAAACAACGACTCATGTAATTGTCCTTTCAACACCTCTCCTGAAGTATGCATTTTTATCCATCTTGTATGACCAGAAGAAAGAATAAGCACAAAAGAGGCCAGGGTGGCTACTGGTCTGGCTCAAGATGTTGGTGGTCCTGTAGCAAGTCTAAGTCTCCATCTCCCTTTGTTTCTCTCTTTTATTCTGTGCTTAGATGAAACAAGTGAAGTTGTTTTCCCCAAGAAAATGAATGGCTGTGTCTGGGCTGCCCCATGATTTACCCCAGACTTCTTTCTTTTGCAGCCTGGCATTTACAAGCACCTCCCAAACTCCTCCCTACTCTCCAGCACCAGCACTTAATGCCTTTTGTTCGCTAAGGATTTCCAAGTTCTCAGGAAAAGCGACCTTCAAATCTCACTGCAATCAGTTAGGGGAATCCAACTGAGAGCACTCAGTAAAGCCCAACGGATGAGGAAGGTCACATGTAGCAGGATTAGAGGACTTTCCAACAAATGTCTCCTGTTATGTGATACTTTACAAGGGATTTCTGTCTAGGAACAGAAATCATTATCCAGAGATGCTGGAGCATAGCCAGAGAAGGGCCACAAGGATGCTCAGAGGGCTGGAGCTCCTCTCCTGCAAAGACAGACTGAGAGACATGAGGCTTTTCAGTCTGCAGAAGGGAAGGCTCTGAAGAGACCTTATTGTGGCTTTCCAGTATTTTAAGAGATCCTGCAGGAAGGCTGGTGAGGGACTTCTTAGGGTGTCAGATAATGATAGGACTAGGAGGAATGGAGCAAAACTAGAAGTGGGTAGATTCAGATTGGATGTTAGGAAGAAGTTCTTCACCATGAGGGTGGTGAGATGCTGGAACAAGTTGCCCAGGGAGGTGGTGGAAGCCCCATCCCTGGAGGTGTTTGAGGCCAGGCTGGGTGTGGCTCTGAGCAACTTGATCTGGTGTGAGGTGTCCCTGCCTATGGCAGGGGGTTTGGAACTGGATGATCCTTGAGGTCTCTTCCAGGTCCAACAGTTACAGAATCACAGAACTGCAGAATGTCAGGGGCTGGAAGTCACCTCAAAAGATGATCTAGGCCAACCCCAACTCTATGATGCTATGAAGAACAAAGCTGAAGGCTACAATGGGAAGGGACTTTTGTTTATTTGCTTGCTGGTTTGCTTGTTTTTGAACTATGGAAGGAAGGCAAACCATTCATCTTGTTCCTCTTGCCAGGAGCCAAACACATGTTACTGAGATAATTTTGCAGTGTCCTTTGGGTGCTTAGATGTACTAAATCACCTCCTCCTTGCACATAAACCTTCTCACCCTTGTTTTTGGTCTTCATCCAAAACCCTCACTCTGCTCTGATGTTGCTAACTGTTTCCACGTATCTCACTGTGGTCCAAACAGTAATGGAGTCTAAGAGCATTTTCTGAAGCAAAGCTTTATTGAGGCAGTAAGAAAGATGAGCAACAATGTGCCCATATGGCAGCAAGTCAACCAATCACTGATAGCAAGCACAGGATCATAAACAATGCCATTGTTGCTTTGTAGTGCCAGGGACACTTGGTGTCCAGTAATGCGGCAGCAAGAGCCAGAGAGGTAAATGTCTTTGGGATGAGGCAAGAGCTGCCTCGTCCCTTGGGTCCTCCAGTGGCAGAGAGACTTGAGAGAAGCATAACTCACATGAACAATGTGGGCAGTGTTCTGCCTGCACTGCTGATGGCAAGCAGGGGGCAGAGTGTTGGCTGGCTGGCTGTACTGCTGACAGTGGTCAAAGTCAGCAGGCAGGGGGGCTCTTGGCCACTGTCCTGTGGCTATGGGGACATTGCAAAGTGGCCTATTGCTATGTTTTGAGCAGATGTGGGGGTTTGAGTCTTTTTTCTCAGTTCATCTGGTAGGGTCATCAGCACTGATAACATCAACAGAAATTGTTCATGTCTACTTCATAGAATCATAGAATTAACCAGGTTAGAAGAGACCTCCAAGCTCATCCAGTCCAACCTATCACCCAGCCCTAGCCAATCAACCAGACCATGGCACTAACTGCCCCATCCTGTCTTGAACATCTCCAGAGACAGAGACTCCACCATCTCCCTGGGCAACCCATTCCAATGGCAAATCAGTCTCTCTGTGAAGAACTTCCTCCTAATATCCAACTTAGACCTCCCCTGGCAGTCCCCTTGTTCTGCTGCAGGTTGCCTGGGAGAAGAGACTGACACCACCTGGCTACCAGCACCCCTGGGTCCCTCTCTGCCTGGCTGCTCTCCAGCCACTCTGTCCCCAGCCTGTAGCACTGCTTGGGGTTGTTGTGACCAAAGTGTAGAACCCTGCACTTAGCCTTGTTAAATCTCATCATCCCATTGGCCTCTGCCCACCCATTCAGCTTGTCCAGGTCCCTCTGAAGAGCCTCCAACAAATTGACACCTGCTCCTAACTTGGTGTCATCTGCAAACTTTCTGATGCTGGACTCAATCCCCTGGTCCAGATTATCAGTAAAGATATTGAACAACCCAGCAAATGGCCCAGCAAAGCCGTTCCCCTGTGCAACCAGAGGAAGAAAGGTCTTTACTCTTAGTGACTTGGCTGCCATTTACCCAATGCTTTATCCAACATTGTCTCAAAGCCCTTCGTGTCACCATAGTAAGGAGGAGTTTTTCCTCCACTCTCTGCAGGTGAGGAGAATGGGATGACAGGGACAGCCCCAGGCTGTGGTGGGATCAAATTGCTGAAGGTGGCTTCTTTCTGAGCATGTAGGAAAACAAAAGCACCATCAAGTGAGAATGGTCCAACTGACCTCTGTGGCACGCCCAGTGCAACATGCTGTAGACAGAGGTGGGGATCCATTGCTATGTCTCCTCTGAAGCCTTTCCAACCCTTTCCTCTGCAATGCTCCACAGTATTATGCACTCCCATGTTTTCATTACCCAGGGTTTGGGGAAGGTGTTGGAATACAGCAAGTCAAGCAGGGTTTATAAAGCATGCTGTATTTGTTGACATCTCTTGTGTCCTGAAGTCTAGCAGGAAGCTCTTTCTTGATGTTGGAAGTGTCTGTCCGATAAGCAACACGTGTACTTAGTCAGGCCCTCATTTTACTACATCTGCTGCCTTGTCATGAGTAATACTCTTTTAATATTTACAATTTTTTTTCCTGTGCTAGCATTCATATCCCTTCAGAAGAAGAGCTGTCTTTACCAATGTACTGTACTAACAGTCCTATACCAAATCCTTCCAAAATATTGACTTTTCAGAGTAAAGTGAGGAGGTCCAGAATGCATGAATCAATGATCTAAGCATATTTACTGAAATTCTCTTGGGCAAGAGCTGACACATCTAAATATTGCCTTAAAAAACCTCTGACTGTACAAAGCACACTGCGATCGTAGCGAATGAAAATTAGTCTATCCAAGGAAGCAGTACAAGTCTGTTTAGTGCTTTCAGATCCTGTGGGATAAAGGTATTCTACAAACATCAGGTGGTCTTCAATACAGCTGAACTGGATTAAGATGATGGGTGTAAACTGCTCACTAGATAGTTGTATGTGTGTTGTATGCCCATGACTTAGCTCTATAATATCAACCAGCAGGATGAAATATCAGAGCTGACTTGGTATGGCAGTCTTTGCAGACCATAACACTTCAATGTTTTGATGCTTCCTGCTTTTTCCAAGGCTGAAAATATTAGTTTTGAGCTCAAGAAACACCAGTCAAGAGCAATTGTCATAGTTTTTATGACAAGTCTTTCAGTAGAGACTAAAAGTGTGCAGTGCATATGACCAAACCATGATTAACAGTGAGGCTGTGAAGGTGTAGAGCTGTAAGTCTGAGATGTGTTCAGTTCTTTCACCATTTCAGAGATTCTTTTGCTCAGCATGTACAAGCACTTACTATAAGTGCTTGCTACAAATGCTTTACTTGATGATATGTGGAGGTCCCTTCCAACCCCTCACATCCTGTGATATGCAAGGAGCCCTGCCTTAAGTCTTAGCATTCTGGAAGCACCCCAACAAGTGTCCCATCAGTAGGAATGTGAACTCATTTGAGATGGGGGTTTGAAGAGGCAGAGAAGATGCTGGGAGCACCTTGAGGAGCTGAGGTAACATGAAAGTAAGAAGGAAAGTACTGCCAGGAGCAGAGAGGGTCAGGACTATTCAGTACCTTGCCATGACAAGGGGCAGTGAGTGGAAGTTGAGGTGTAGGGGGTTCCATGTGAACCTGAGGAAGAATTTTTTTCACCGTGAGGGTGACAGAGCACTGGAACAGGCTGCCCAGGGAGGTTGTGGAGTCTCCGTCTCATGAGATATTCAAGAACCATCTGGATGCATTCCAGTGTGATCTGCTCTGGGTGATCCTGCTCTGGCAGGGGGGCTGGACCAGATGAGCTTTCGAGGTCCTTTCCAGCCCCAGACATTCTACGACATTCTATGATTCTATGACTGGATGGAGCTTCTGCAAGGAAGAGGCTGATACTGGCAGAAGCAGGCAGCACTGCTGTGCCGTTGCCGAGCCACTGCCCTTGCTGCTGGGTGGCTTGCTTGGGTCCCAATGGCCTGTTAGCATCTGTGAAGTTTTGAGAGAGCATCCTGAGCACAATATTTTGGTGCAGAGGCTAGAANCCCCCCCCCATTTTGCTTTTGTGCAGTCTGGTTCTGGACCCAGATGCTGGTTCATTAATGTATGGAGTGCAATGCCTCATTCCACATCCTCCCCTCTCCTAAGCACAGAGCTGTGCCCTTGTTGATGGGAAGGCGTTTGGCTGTCAAGGCAGCAAGTGTAGTTTGAACAGCCATGTTCTGCCTTCTCTGCCTGTGTACTTTATGAGCATCCAGCCAGATCACATGGGTGGACTAACATACATGAATAAACACAAAGGCATTTCTCCTTTAAAACAATGCAATTCTCTCCTCGCTCGAGGAAGGAAATTCTGCTGACTCTGTTGGTATCTCTCCTGGCTTGTGTAGGTCTCTCTGATCTGAGACTCAGACTCCACTTTCTTTTCATCCTTTAAAACCTTCATGCTTCAATTTACTGTATTCCTGACTCAAAAGCAATATCCACTATGCAAATTATTGGCAGAAAGAGATCATTTTGTATCCAAGGTCAGTGCAGATTTACACTGAATTCATTATACTGCAATTGGCTTGGACAGGCTTGTGAAGGTGGAGATTGTTTACACAGTTTTTATTTCTTTATCTTATGCAGAGTTGGTCTTACACTGGGAAAGGTATTTTGATGTTTTAATGGAAAGCTCTAGCAATTTTGAACAGGGAATTGGAAAGAAACAGAAACGTTGAAAAGAACTCTGTGCCTAGGTGTTGCTCTCTCTGGGTCTGCAAACAAACCAGGAGTAACTGTTAGTACAGCTGCAGCTCTTGCATCCGAACAGGAGGTAGGTGTAAATGAAAACCAGTGGCTTACCAGCCCTGCTGTAGTAATGGCTGCAAGTCACATGCCCTAAGTGACTGTGATTCATGGCATCAGGCAGGATCTGTAGTGGCAAACAGTGTGAGTGCTGCTGCTTGATATGCTGTGTCATCCAAGGAGGCTGGAACATCAACACTGCAATAAAATTCCTTCTTTTGATAGCAGTCTCTCTTTTAAGGAGAACATCTTGAGATTGTACTTCCTGGGTATACCTGTCTTCTTTCCTATCCTTCCTATCCTTCCTTCCTTCCTTCCT
>VWYK01065933.1:0-13737 GCA_013399775.1 Semnornis frantzii | reverse complement strand
TTCTCTTTGTCAGATATTGTTTTGACTTTTCCAGATATGGCTATCCAGAGCTTTTTTAAATGCAATATATTAGTATTCCTACTGGGACTGGATCTGGTCCCCGTACTCCTTCATAATCCATATATTTCTCCAGCTATGCATAACTCACCTTCAGGCATTATTTAAAATGGCTGCATTGTAAAGGAAAATGCTAAGATACCCCATAATCGTTTATAGGATGTTCAGGGAAGGAACCTCTCAAGAATGTTGACATTTCAGAGCTTTGTTCCATGCACTTCTTTATAAGTAGCATGTACTTAGCAAAGTATGAAAAAGATTCTGTATAGCAGAATGAAAAGTGAAGTTACTTTTACTGTAGCAATAAGCTTGAATACCTACATAAATATTTGTGCGTGTGCATATCCACGTGTATTCATATATATAAATAAACACAGACTTGCATATTAAAAAAATCACACCTAAGTTATTTTATTAGAGTTAGGTGGGTTTTTTAAAGAAAAAAAAAAGTAACTTTGTTGAGCTTGGCTTTATATCACTTGATCAGAACTAGTTGTATTGCTTTTTATGACATTTTGCATTTAATTCTAACATATAGCAAACAACTATTTTACTCCTTGAGGGAAATGAGAATGACTTTGAAAATTGTTCTTCAATATGTCCATCTATTTGCAGCATTTATTATGTCACATATTAAATTTATAGCTGTTGGTGTAAAACATACCAGTAATAAAAAGAGATTGTTTTGAAAACTCAGTATTTTGTCATCCAGGTAAAGCCAAATTTCATCTCTAACCCTATTGCACCTTTAGAGTGTACTGCAAGTTCAGATTCACTCCTGCTTTTAGAAAGGGGTGTGTTTGTATTGCTGAACAACAAAGTAGTGATATGTAAAAGTTTGTTTAGCAGTGACATGAATTTATATGTAGCAATGTAGTGAACTCAGAATCACAGAATGGTTTGAACNTATGTAGCAATGTAGTGAACTCAGAATCACAGAATGGTTTGAACTGGAAGAGCCCTTTAAAGATCAGATTGCTCAAAGCACCATCCAACACGACTTTGAACACTTCCAGGGCTGGAGCATCCATAGCTTCTCTGAGCAATCCATTTCAGTCTCTTGCCACCCTCTTCATAAGGGGTTTCTTCGTTCCATATACAATCTAAATCTAACCTCGCTGAGTTTAAAACCATCGCCTCTTGTCATATCATTACAGACCTTTATAAAAACTTTTTGTCTTTCTCAGAATCCTTTTATATATATTGAAGGGCCACAAAAAGTTCTCCCTTCTCCAAGCTGATCAATTCAAACTCAGTCTTGATGTACAGTTTTCCTGCTTTCTGTGCAATAACGTTTTTTTTCCTAGACCAAAATGATTTACATTTTCTCTTCAAAAGCAGCATTAAGAGTTTTGACATGCTCTAAAATTTGTATGTGCTTTAAGGCTGCATGTCTGGTAAAATAGATGTTTTAAACAACAATAGAAATTTGCACTCACACTGAGTAAGGGCATCACAGTATTTTTTTTCCTGTGCAGAAAGCTTCTACCATAAACAAGTCTGCATTTGGTTTATCTCAGTATCTTGTTTTAAATGCTAGGTGCAAGCAGTGTTCAACTCCAAAGCCTATCAAGAGTCTAAGTTCCCTTGCGGCAGAACAACGACCATCATGGGAACCAAGTGAAATAGCACAAGGTCAGCTGATGTGATACTGTCCAGAATTAATTTTGTGCCTTGATTCTGAAGGTTTTGTATAGAATAGTTTGAGTTCTGTATAAAACTGTAAAATTTTTTGACCTTTTTACTAGTTGAAGTAACATATTTAATTTTGAAACCATTACAGTATGAATTAAAGGATTTTATATGTTGAACAGTTGCTACTACTGTAGGTATCACTAGTAACACCTACCACAGGACAGATATAACAAATTTTTGGTTACATCTGTCATTTTTAAACTGGCACATGCTTGCAGTCCTGCCTTGTCTTTAGAATAAAGACAAAGTCAAATCAGTTTTTCTGATTTGAACTAAAGACCAAAGTCTTATTTAATGACTAGTACAAATTACACTTTTGTCTTCTGTAAGCCTTATCAAAGCTAAGTGTATTCTAGAAAGCCTGCAAAATATCATATTGAAATGAAAGGAATTACACTATAACATGTGTGTGTTTCATGCTTTGTTTGTTTCTTGTGTTATTTTATGTACTCAGTAACTTCAAATGCTGGACATAAATGGAACTTACAAGAAAGATGAAGAATATTTTCATGTATATCAGTTCATGTTCTAACATATCAAGTTGGAATATCTAGAAGGATTTAAGCTTGATAAAGACTTTATAATAAAGTTTTTTAAAAAACACTATTTGAGCAATACAGTGGTTCTCTGAAACGAACTCATATTTTATTAAATAGATGTAAATTAATACATAACTAGAAGTGTTACTGCACTTGCAATTGACATTTAACGCTTTCTGGTATTTAAACTATTTAATGTATATTATTCTTTCCTCATTTGAATTTTCAGGCTAAATATAACCTGCAGGTATATCACATCAGTTGAACATAAAGTGCTTAGCCAGTTTAAGTAGATGTGCCCATAAAATACTGATGCAGAGTTGCAGTAACTTTGTATATTGAAAATAATTTGATGTTTGTAGCGTAAAAGTTACCTCTGCCAGGGACAGAATGACTGTAGTCATTTACTTATGCTGGAATACTTCAGAGCTACCAGGAGAGCTTCTCTGAATAACACCTTGGCTGGCAACTTTTACTATATCATATGATATTTTACTTTTTTCACTCAAAAGGTATTTTCCCAGGTGGAATACTATTTTATTATCATTGAATTAAGAGAAAATCTCCTTTCATCTTCCATGGTTAAAAGGAGTAGGAAGATCCTACAAAGGTAGGGTCTGAAATCTGAACAAATATTAGCATTTATTTTACTTAAAATCATTCAGCATCTTTATCTGAAAATACCAAAACACATTTTGGTATTCAGGGCCTCAGATTTTTTCACCTGTCATTTTTTACTTCTAATGACAGTAGTTAAAGTCAGTTACTATTGAAGGATGGACATTGTCAGCTTGAATTGTTATGGTTTGCCTTTCATATTCACTCTAAGAAAGAGATCAATTTTTTTTTTTTTCTTCAGTTTTAGGTATTGAGCCACTCCAGTATGTTTTTGTTATGAGGTTTACACTGGTTGATGGAACAGGACCACTAAACGTATACCTTTTTGATTACGTAAGTAAAACTAGGTAAAACTATACAGATTATATGAGTTTGGATTGTATTTGGGTTTAGAATAGCAAATGTATGTACAGACATATGTTCTGTGTAACCTGCAGTGTTTTGCAGGGACAGTTGTGAGCGCTGTAATGTCATTGATACTCTCTCTGTAATACATTAATACTCTTGCACAGAATGTAATTTTTCAACAAAATGTCAGAGTATAGAACATCAAAGCACAACTACCAGACTGAAGCTTGTAGATAGATTATTTGGTATTTCCACAGACTTCTCTGCACTTCCATGGCTGAATTTCTCTTTTATTGGCAGTGTTAAATTATGGAGCCTGAATGTTCTTTAAATGATTGGAATGTTTTACATGTGGGTAACTTCTGGATCTCTCATTACCTCTTTAACTTCAAGCAGAATCTATCCTTTCAATAATTCTTTGGGTTTGTGTCATATGACTGTTATGAATTATGCAAAATTAATAAAATCAATATTAATTTTGATATCCAGGCAAAGATTATTAATAACTACGAACATTGTTTATTAACATTAAATCTCACCAGAAAACTTATTTACAAGGTTTGAAATGCACATTTTGGGAATTTGTACACACAGGGAACAGGCAAAACTGGAACACTTTAAGAGGTAACCAGCAAATGCAAACATTTTACTGGAAGAGAAGGTCCTTACAATCAATATACCGCTTGCAGTTAATTATCCTGCTTAGCCACTAGATGGATGCAGGAAGCTCCTTTCTGCTTATGCCAGAAGGCAATTAGTGAATTACAAGAGGCTTGAAGTATTTACTCACTAAGTATGGTCAGACAGTACCCAAAGCATGTGGAGGGGTTACTGTCAGTGGTCTCAAAGCTATTAGAGGGTTTGGAGTTTTCCCAGGCTCTTTTCTCAGGCACCTGGGAGTCTGGCACAGTCTCTGACCTGGTTTCTCTTGATTCTGAATTCAGCAGAAGCCTTGCAGAGGGGCAGGCAGGATGCAATGCGACGTGCAGGCTTGGCACAAGGTCACACTGGCTATGCCTGCAGGCATTTAGGTCCTGTTCCTGTTTGTGGAGTTCCACACAGTTCAGGATGCAATGAGACAATAGCAGCAGGCAAGAATACAACAGCAGAGAACATGTTGTGTTACCTGCTCATCCCTTTTAATCAATACAGCCCAAGACTAATGGGCCTTTGGACACAGATTAGCCAATCAGGATGGCACTTTGCCAAGACTGACCATATTACATGAAGCCAGGGCTTTTGGTTTCCTTTCCCGCAGTTGCTTCCCCCAGACAGCACAGAAGGAGGGGGAGTAGGGGAACATGTCTGGGCAAGCCAGGATCCTTAGACTCAGTGGCTCCAGGTTCTTTGTCCTCTGCTGCAGTTGCTTCTCCCCATAGCAGAAGGGGGGAGAGCACAAAAACATATCTGGGCAAGCCAGGACATGTATAAGCCTATTTTGGCCTATTTAGGCCTACCACGACAATGACCTTGAGGTAGACATAGACCTTTCTTCCTCTGAACTTAGGCAGGACTCAGCTATAGCTATACAGATATTTGTCTTTGATTTCAGAAGCAGTTGATTCAACTATTTGACTAACCTTAGAGTTAACCTATCTTCAGTTTTCTCTGAAGCAACTTAAGACCATTCCTTCTTCCTGAGATGCTGGAGATTAGATGGTTTTCCTGTCATTACAAACTGTATGATTTTAACTTCTGAAGGCTAAAAAAAACAACATTCATTCCATATAAGAGTTTTTTTTAATCCATATCAAAGTTCTTTGAAAACTTTGACCATCCCCACTGTTCTTCTGGATTCCACCCAGGTGGCATACATTCCTACTGGTGATAGTCAATACAATTGTCAATACAGAATCATATAGTCAATATAGAAAGTCAATACAATACCTTCCAAGCCTAAACTCGGGTCCTCAGTACCACCTGAGAAGGAACCTGGCCTACTTTGAAGTGCAAATTTATGCTAGCATCCATTCTAACTTATGTGGGAATGCTCTTGGTTCTTTCATTTCCTTTCTTTTTATAGGAAAAGCCATCGAAGGAAAAAAAATTGTAAATTTTGTAGTCAGAAGAAAAAATGGAGGATTGAGGGGAAAAAGTAGTTATCTGTCAGTTTTGGTACTGGATTATCCAGTAACTTCTGATACTTCCATCAAACATGTCATACAAAAATTATACAAAGGCAAATTATTCTGTTTGTATCTTTTAACAAAAAGGAGTAGTTGCCATCAGAACCCTTTGAGAATGTATAAGGTAATGAAACTTTAGAGATACAAAAACAGGTAACAAACTTTGCAAGAAAAAAACAGGTATTTTGCCTATCATACTTAGTGCATGTGGTTTAAAAATTCAGAGAAAAAGTTTATTTAACATTTTCATGTTCCATTCTTTGTTTTGCTGCTCTACTCAAAAATCCATCCCACAGTATAAAAGCCTTACTCATAATTTTTAAAACTCTAAGGGTGTTTTATGAATCCATGTTGCAGTGCCCTCTTATTTTCAGCTGACTTTGTTCCTCTCAAAATCTCTTCTGGCTACATGAAGAGGCTGTTGATGAGGACCGATCATCCTCTTCAGCCGTAACATTGCCTCGTTATGGAGGCTTATGAGGAATACCTGCCTGTTATCTGTATGGATCTGCGTGTGTTTTCTAGGTGGCTGTAGTCCCTGAATATTCATGGGTACAGAAATATAGACTATTAATTTTTTCAGACAGTCTGAGGGGTTCTTTTTGTGTCTGAATAATTGATAATATTGTTCTGTTGTGTTACATATCTGTATGATTTTAACTTCCTTAATTGATAAGAGAACATGCAGTCAGGATTCTGGCTAATGATTACTTATGCCTCTTGCAACACTTCATACTTTTCTGTTCTCTTCCAGGAAAAGTTTTTCCAAATTCCTGCCTCTGAAATCTTAGCTAGCAATTATCTTCAGCAAAAGATGCAGATGACCATGAATACTCTCTGTCCTCCGGGAAGAAAATTAGGTCAGCTTGCTATTATTTTTAAAGGGGGGTGGAAAGAGAAGGGATCTTCCAATGGCTTTTTCATAGAAAAAAGTCTTAGAATTCAACTTCTGTATGGGGAAACTCAGCAGAGAACTGAAGGAATCTGTAAGGAGAGTTCCAATTAATTTGTTTCGATGTGTTTCTGTAATATTAGAACTCTATTAGAAAAGTAACAGTTCAGTCAATTCTCATGTAGCTTGCAGTGATGTGTGAGTACAGTTATGTCTGTGCAGGTGCTAACAGATTGTTTGTATTCATCTAGAAGTTAACTAAAACACCCTTGCTTTGAATGTCACAGCATGTTAGGGAAAACTAAAAGGGAATTTAGTATGGCACATGTTTTGGGTAATATTCTGCTTTTGAATGCACATGTTGATTTACAGCATCCCTTGCTATAGGAAACATTCATGGAAATTGAGCAAACCTTTAAACCAAATCCAGTCACAGAGCTTTGTGCAGTATTCGTTATGGTGGAAAGAGCTCTGCCTGAAGTACGCAGGTGCAAGGCAGCTCTGTGTCTCTGCCACAGGTCCAGCCTCCAGAGCATACTCCCTACTTCTACTTGGCAGTCTCTGACCACCACAACCATACTCATAAAAAGTGGCCCTATTGTAAAGGCTGTAAATTATACTCCCTTTGAGACGAATGAAATCGACTCAACTGAGACATGTGGAGATGAGTCTTTATATATGTTACACTGCTGGTACTGAGAGTTTCAGGATGATGCTGGGGTGGGGCGGGTGAGGCTTGGAAGATTGTCACTGAACACCATTTCAGATGATGTTGGAAATTTTAAGATACAAATTTGAATTTCAAAATCAGTAATTCACTTTTGTTCCTATTAATTGTTGCATACAATTAGATATCCTGGTTAAGCTCTCGTTTGTTATCCTTAACTCCACTAAAAGTTAGAAATTAATATTAAATAATAATTTGGGGTTTGTTTGTAGATGACTTGCCATGGCTGGAATGCTTCATCAAGTCGTATAACGTCAAAGATGAGATGAAACATCAAGTTTATTACCAAATTTTTGACACTACAGTTGCTGAAGATGTTGTATAGTGAGCGATGTGTTGCTAGAAGGAAGTAATCCAGTAAGAATACAATTTTTTTTTTTTTCTTTTTTGGAGAGTGAGGTCAGAAACTGGTAAAATAAACATCTCTGTTCTTTTTTTTTAAGAATTGGCTCAGTATGTATGAAGTTCTGATTTGTATATTAATGCAATCGGGAGTTATTCTTTGATGTGTTTGCTGCTTTACTGGCATAGAGACTTATGATCTGCATGCAAGTAGAGGTGGTAAGGTTTTTCACTGGAGCTTGCATTGCTCAGACTGACAGAAGCAATCTAGTAAGCATCTGCCCTTCAAAAAGGCAGTGATGAGGTTATTTTAAACTGAGTTTTACTCAGAAAATACAGTAAGAATGATGCTGCTTTAATTTCTGTATTTCTTCAATGAGCTTTCCCTTGGATTACTTAGTGCAAGCCTATGTTACTGTTCTCAGGCACTTTGATGGGGAGGTTGTCTGATTTTAGAGAATGCCTTGATTTTGCATTGATAGATAGAATTAGACAAAAGTCTTCCTTTTAATCATACTCAGGTAACTGTCTATGTTCTGGTAATGATAGCTTGTGATGGAGTTAAGAATGTGGCCATGTTATGATTGTCACTGAAATTAAAGTCAAGCCACGAAAGAAAGTAAGATAGTGTGAAATTGTAAAATGAATATTGACATTTGCTGGATTCTAATGGTTTTTAAGGTGGCCCACTTTGGCATCAACATTGTCAGTATGCTTATTAGCTGGATCTCACGTATCTGGCTAAATTTACTGTCAGATTGCACTGCCCAGATCTGTTGTTTCTGTCTTACATAATCAGATTGTATAACTAAATTTAGAGATACAGAACTGATTGGTGATACTGCTGGACTAGAAAAATTGGTGATTTCACTTTGCATTCAGAAGTCTGGAGGACCAATTCAGGACACGTTTCTCCAAGGATAATTAATGTAGAAATCCCTGTCAAATGCTTTCCATCAGATAAAGTTACTTAATATTTACAACAGATGTTTTTTAAGGAATTTCAGAAGCAAGACAGAATACTTGTAAGTAGATGATTATTTTGATAACAGATGACATTTTGGGTTTTAAATCTTCAGAGGTGTCAGGTTGATTATGCAATTTGTTATTTAAAATTAAATCTAAATATCTTCTGATAATTTCCTGGTACTCTAAAAATTGTCATAAACCAGGAGATTGTTCTTACTGATGGAAATATAGGAAGAACCAAGTGGTTAGTGGATATTTCCTTTAAAAAGTGTGAAAAAATAGAGTAGAACAAGCAGACTCTTCCTGTGTTTAAATTATTTCAGAAGTTAGAGCTTAAGTTGAAGGCAGTCTGTTCTGCTTCTCTTATATATAGTGGAGGAAAACAGTGGAAGGGAATGTTTTTATTTTTAGATTTTTGTTCAGAACTCTGATAGATTCTGATATTGTTAGGTTTTTCTAAATAAGTCTTTTGTAAAGTAATAAAAAGAATCTGGTTTGAACATTGGTGTAAATTAAATCAGTTTCACCACATTCCTTGTCTGGATCCCTGCCAGAAAAGTCTGCATGTGTATCAATTGATTTTATGTTTGGTTTGGGTTTTTTTTCACTGTTGGTTATTGTAATAAAATGTTTAATAACTTTTTTCAGATATGGAGATTTTTCTTTCACTTGACTTTTAGTTCCTAGATCATAAGACTGAAAACTGTCATCAAGTACAAAACACTCCAAGAGAATATTTGTGTAGTTTATTTGATTGAAAAATACATGTTTAATTAACTTTTTAATGTAATTCATAGAAATAATTTTAATTAGTAATCAGAAATCATGTATTGGGCCATACTAAAGATCACTGTATAGAAAGTAGTGTACATACAGTTGAAAATGTCTGTATCTCATTGGTAGCCTTCATATGGAGCAATGGAAGTCACAAAGATGGGGCTTAGATTTTTAGTTACTCATTATCTTCGTCACTGCTGAGGCCTGTGAATGGCTAACTGATGAGTGGAAATCTTGGGATGCTGTGCCCTGACCTTGCAGCACTGGCAGACTCCAGTTCCTAAAAGCTTGGCATCTCAGGCAGCAGTGACTTCTAGCTCCTACTAGCAACCTCCTTAATAAAAAGTCACATTTCCCTTGGTCAGTTTCTTTAACAGGTGTGTGATTTAAGTTTCTAATACATTAATAAAAAGTCAGATGCCTATTTTGATAGTTAAAGAATTACTGGAATAGATCATAAGGTTATTTAAAGCCACTCAAAAGTTGAATAGGTAGATCAGGATAACATTGGTACACTCAGATCCAATGAAAGCTCCAGGCATGTCTTCCTGGTGTCTCATCTTCCTATATCCTCATACAGGGTAACTGCATCAAAACGTCAGCTTCTTGCTAGAAATGTGGAGTATGTGGCAAATATGCATGGAATGTGAAGTATATAGCACATAGCCACATCACCACAGGCAAGGGCAAAGAATGTCTGATTGTAAAGGAGGAGCTGTGAAGAAAACTGTCAGAGAACAATGACAAACCTATCCTCTTCCCCCCCAATTACAAAGGAAAATGCATAGAAGTGATAGGATTGTAATTTTAAAAGTCTTTAAAGAAAACAAAACCACACAAAAAAATAACTATATTGGTTTGAGTTTAGCTTCCCAGGGGACTCGAAATATCTAACAGAAACCAATACAATAATAGTAGGATGCCTTCCCCTCTCCCACCCCATTTGAAAAGGAAGAAAGAAAGGAAGAGAGAGAAGGGGTAAAAACACCCAAAGAACAGTCTTGCTATGATTTGGAAGTTAAAAGAAAAACTTTAACAACAACTAAAGGGTATTTAAGGTAAGATATTTAAGGTCCCTATACAAATAGGTATAGGGAAGGGAAAACAAGATGCAAAATATATATAGAACCAGATGGATGGCAGTGGATGGAAGGGATGTCCACCATGTGGTAGAGACTGGCCACGTGGTAAGGCAGTATCAGCAGGAACAAAGATGGTACCAAGCATGCAGGCAGACCACAAGAGAGAGAGAAACAGGAAATTCCTCTGTTTATATAGGGGGTCCAGACAGGAAGTGGGAGTGGGCTAAACACTACACCTAGGCTCAAGCAGACCTGGGGTCAAGTTCTGACCACTCCCTCCACCCAGGAGGGTTAAGCCTTTACAACAACAAAAAAGAAGAGCAATTAGAATAACACTGTTGTCAAGGGTGCCTGTATGATTAGGCTCCTTGAAGTCACTTTTAAGAGTATTTGAAAACTTAAGGTTGAAAGTCTCTCCAAAGTCAGTTTAATTTAAGCTCTTGAATACCTCACACTCCTTTAAAAAAAAACAATTGGAAAGACAGAATAACATATATTGCAGAAAGAATGTGGCATTTCTGGTAGCTGACCTGCTGTGGAGTGGTGATTGAACTTTCATGTCAGCTTTTGCTGTTACAAATCCAGAGAGTTACAGACAAGGCTTTGAAATGCTTTGCTTAGTACTAATACTTCACTCCTGAGCATCAGGAAGTGGGATTGCAAAGAGGGCAGAACCTGCAGGCTAACAAGCTGAGGTTTTCAGCAGAAAGAAGAGAGTTTATTGTGTTGATAGGAATGAGTGCTTATCTCTAAAGTACCACCATGATTTACATCAGAAGAATCTATTCTCCTTAGCTCACCTTTTGGCCAAAGTGTTTGTGATGATTTGGGAATTCCCCGCCCCCCACTTTACAAAATCACCCAGACTAGACTCAGCTGGCTGGAAGTTAAGGACTGAAGCTGTATTTACACCTTAGCACAACATACAAGCAGAGATATACACTATATACAGGAATATTTACAGAAATATGTAAGTTAAAGGTAATACAGAAATCGGAGTCCCCAGGAGGAGCTCCCAACCACCCTTCCGCCTTCTTCCCACCCCTCTACCTTACCGCAAGGTTTGCCTTATGGGCAAGGTGAGTTTGGAGGATCGGCCAGGGGGGTTAGAAGCAGAGTGGTTAGTTAGGTTACATAGCAGAAAGCCAGCAGATCCCAGAGAGACAGAGACAAGACTCTCTTGTCTTATCTGTGTTTGTGTTCTTGTTCTTGTACACCTCATCAAGCCTATGAGTGAAGTAGACATCACCATTGTTTTCTTTTCACAGCCTATAATTGAATTCTTTTCATTAAAATATTCCAATTAGCCTCAAACAACCACAGTATTAATACATGAAACTGGCAAGAACTGGGGCACACCAATAAGGAGAAAGGTCAAATACCAGAATGGAGTTGTGAAAAAAACTTAGGCAAATGTATATATTCAGGTTCTTCAAATGCACTCAGACCACTACAGAAAAATTCATTTTTTAAAAACAATGAAATAAGAATTTTCTTCAGACAAGCTTTATTTCAACTGTACTGAACCTTTAATATTAAGAACTGGAAACAAGGACATTGAACAGAAGACGTAAAGAGAAGGAAAGAACAGTTTCAAAGAACAGTAGCAAAGACAAGAAGTGATATTAAACAGCATGTGAGCCAGTTAGCTGCAGTTCCTGTTTGCAGCATTTCCTGTACACAAAATTCCCAGTAAGAAATATGGGTTTTGGAAACGTCAGTTTGATAAAGGATTGCCAGATCTGAAATGATGAAAAATGTGTAGCAGAATTGTGCCATAACTAATGACTTCACCCCAGAACACTGCTACAATGTGGTTTTCCTTGTTTTCTGCTACAACTCCAATACTGCATGCAGAGGTACCTCTATAAAATTGCTGCAGTGTTTTCATTTGCCTGCACAAACTAGGCATAGTGAAAGGCTAGGAATAAATCTACATTTAACAAGAAATCAGAAAGAGCCAGCAGATCAATGCCTGGCTTCAAGCCTGGTGTCTCCAGCAGGACTTTGGTTTCTTTACTCGTGGGTTGATTGACAGGATACCAGGCCTGCTGGCAACAGATGGGATACACCCGTCTCAAAAGGGGAAAAGGAACCTACCATAGGAGCTAGAATGGCTCACTGAAAGAGCTTTAAACTAGATTTGAAGGTGTAAGGGTACAAAACCAGACTCGCTAGAAATAAGCCTGAGGGCAGCACACATTTAAAGGATGTGGGCTAGCGAGGTCTTTCGGTCTGCTGTATCAGTGGAGGTAGGAAGTGCAGACGTAAGTGACACCAAAGGTGGTAGAATTACTGATGAATTAGCGACCACAGAAACACCTGAGAACAGCCAGTTAGGAATTAGGACTTTGCTGTGCAAAAAAAAGTGGCAAGACCGTTAGACCAGCTGCAGTACATCTGCACTACTGCACACAGCATATAAAACAGGAGGAGCTTGAAGCCATTGTGTATCATGAAAACATCACAGAAACGTAGTGGCACGTCTCACAGGATTTGAGTGCCAAAATCAATGGCTACAAACTCTTCAGAAGGAATAGGCAAGGAAAGAGGCTATGGCCTGGCCCTTTATGTCAGGGAGTGTTTTGATTATATTGAGGATAATGATGGTGATGATAGGGTTGGCTGTTTAAGAATCAGGGGAAAAGCCAACAAGGCAGTTAGCTGGTGGAAGCCTGTTATAGACCACCCAACCAGGATGAAGAGACAGATAAAATATTCTTTATGCATCTGTGAGAAGTCTCACAATCACTACCCCTTTCTCTCGTGTAAAGACTTCCTTCATGTCTTCTGGAAATACAACACAGCAGAGAGGGAGCAGTCTCAGAGGTTCCCAGAGTTGTAGAGGATAGCTTCCTGACACAGCTGGTGATGGAGCCAGCTAGGGAAGGTGCCCTGCTGGACCTGCTTTTTGTGAACAAAGAACAACTGGGGCCACCTTGGACACAGCAATCAGGAAATTATAGCATTCATGATTGTTGAAGAGCTGAGTCACCAGAACTGCCACCTTGGACTTCTGGCAGACAGACTTTGTCCTGTTTTGGCAACTGGTTGAGTCCTCAAGGGTGAAGGAGTCCAGCAAAATTGGATGCTGTTCAAGAGGGAGCTCTTAAAGGTGCAGGGAAAGGCCATCCGCATGGGCTAAAAGGTGAGTCAGCAGGGAAGAAGGCTGGGCTAGCTAATTAGAGACATTTAGTTGCTGCCTGGGGAGAACATGGCATAGAAGGCCAATGGCATCTTGGCTTGTATCAGGAATACTGTGGCCAGTGGGACTAGGGATGTAATTCTGCCACTGAGTGAGGCCTCACCTCCAGCACTGCAGTTCTGGGCCACTCACTTCAAGAAAGATATTGAGGTGCTGGAGTGGATCCAGAGGAGAGCAATGAGATCAGGCCAAGTTGGCATGGGTTTATGAGGGGCAGGTCCTGCCTGACCAGCCTGATCTATGACAAGATCACCTGGCTGCTGGATGAGGGAAAGGCTTTGATGTTGTGTTCATAGGCTTTTGAAAAGCCTTTTGATCCCCACAAATTTCTTGCAGGCAAATCAGCTACTCATGGCTTGG
>VWYK01065928.1:202-10832 GCA_013399775.1 Semnornis frantzii | reverse complement strand
ACCAACCAACCAACCAACAACGACTTGATAAGTGAATTTCTTCTGGTAGGAGAACCTCAGAACTATACAATATTATTTTTAGACAAAGACTGAGAGTTAGTCCAGCAAAGCATCTCCATGCAATTAAACGCTGTCTCAGTGGCTTCACTTCAGAAGGACCACCTGCAATCAGACTCCTTGATTCCCTGCCCATGCCAAATTAGCTCATCTGCAGTTCTGCTGCACAGTCAGGACAAGAGCAACATCAGAGAAAAAGCAGCATTCTCTAAGCATGCAGCAAACTACTTCTCATGGATCTTATTTGTTGGGAAGCTGTTAATGTTTTTCTAGAGTAATGAGGGATATGGAAACTGAACTTACAGAAATACCACCTCAAGGCCACTTTTGGATATATCAAGGCATGGTTGATGGATTGCAACCACACAGGTATGCCAATAAAGATATCTTTTGCCCATCCTACAGGGGTTCTTGATGCAGACAACGTAAAAGCCAAAACACATCTTCTATAAATATCCACCTGGATCATCTAAACAACAAAAAGCATCTCTTCTAAGTGATGAATTTTACCATCTCAGCAATTTCTAGTGAGCAAACTACCTGTGGCAAAAAATACATTGGCCTATGAGACCAGACAGCACCTTAGACAATTTTGTAATAACTCTTCTTATAAATAATAATGAACTATAATTGCTTAGCTTTCTTTTCCCATCCAAAATACATATGATGAACCCAAATGAAAATGCAGGGCTAAGTGCAAGCCTAATTGTCATGGCGGTGGTGATGGGTGCACCACACCCTTTGGGATAAGAGCCTGTGCAACAGCCACAGCAAAACCAAATCCTATTAAGACCTTCTTAAGATGAGGAGCTGGAGATCATACCATAATGAGAACAATTCTACAAGGACAAAGGCATTGGGTGTAGTGAGCATGCAGGGGATTTGCAGCTGAAACAGCAGGCTGAGAGATCCTCTGCTCTCCCAGATTGGCAGCCTGTGGTTTTGCCTTGGCTCCTGCGTAATGTGTGGTGAACAGCAAGTCCTCTCTGCCTTGGAGAGCATTTGTGCTGCAGAGGACAGCACATCATAAGGACAGAAAAGCTAAATTTCAGACAGCAGCAGTGAAAGCTGCACCAACAGCAGAGTAACCCTCAAAGAGACAACACTCCAATCTAGTGCATCACAATGTCATTATCCAAAAATCTCCAAGTAGTGCACAGATTCACCTGGGACAAGAGTCTGCTTTCCCCAACCGGAGTTCGCCTCACTGAGTGTCACAAGGCAGTGACCCCAAAGGGGCATGGCAGTTTACTCCCTGTCCTTTGTTCTCATGGAAAGAAGGATGAAGAAGGCACTGTGCCAGAAGCCTGCAATGCCACACTGTGCACAACAGCAGGTAGGGAGAAGACAAAACAGTGCCACCTTGTAGAAGGAACTTCTGAATGATGTTGAACAAATTAAAAATTGAAGGGGAAAAGAAAGAAGAACAAACAAAGAAGGAAACAAAATAACTAAGCTCCAAACGAACATCAAAACCAACAAACCAAGCAAATAAAAATTAAACAGATTGTTTTGATGATGGAAAAAAAGTTTCATTTCAAAAGATGATTACTGTGTCCAGCTCTGGAGACCTCAGCATAAAAATTACATGGATGTATTTGAGCAGCTTTCTAGGAGGCTGCAAAAACAATCCTAGGACTGGAACCCTTCTGCTGCAAGGACAGGGGGAGAGAGTTGGAGCTGTTCGGCCTGGAGAAAATAAGGTTTCAGGGAGACCTTATTTTGCCTTTCAGGTCTTAAAAGGGCCAATGAGAAAGTTGGGACAGATCTTTTAGCAGGGCTTGTGGTGAGAGAATGGTTTTAAACTAAAAGAGGAGAGTTTTAGACTAGAGAGAAGGAAGCCATTTTTCACATTTAGGGTGATGAAACATTGGTCCAGGTTATCTGGAGAGGTGGCAGAAGCCTCATTACTGGACACATTCCAGGTCAGGTTATTCGGGGCTCTAAGCAACCTGATTTAGTTGCAGATGCCCCTGCTCAGGGCAGTGTGGTTGACCTAGATAACCTTTGAAGGTCACAGAACCACAGAAAGGTTCAGGTTGGAAAAGACCCTCAGAATCACTAAGTCCAGCCAATACCGCTACTCACCAGGGTTCACCCTAAACCATATCCCCAAGCACCACATCCAATTGACCTTTAAACACATCCAGGTCCCTTGTAACCCAAACCATTCCATGGTGATCCCTCACTCACCTCAACACTTTGATATGCATTGGGACCAGTTAAACAAAGCCAAAAGGGACAGCACTGCCCCCATTCAAATTGGTTTATTTGCACAGCATTCTTCTACTGGAGCCACTTGCCAGCAATAACCTATATATTGATGTGGCATGAACAGAAACCTGGAGGTTTCAGTTGAGAGACAAACTGTCAACCAACCACTAGTTGGTTTTTTATGACATGACTCATAGTTTAGTAATTTCCCAGAAATTAATCACAGGTCGCCCAAAAAAAAAAAAAAAATCAATTAAATAACAGGCTCAGAATTTGTCAGAGCCCTGTCTGGGACAGGGGAAGGGAATGACTTCAGCAGCTTTCCCACAGAATTTTATAAATGAACAAAGAATGGATTTAAAAGGTAAGTTAAACTAATCCTGTGCTTCCTTGCAGACCCTTTCATTGTTTTTCCAAAGTAAGTTTGGGTTTTGTTTTTTAAATGAAGTAAAAATTGCAGGATTGTGTCTTTCAGCCTCAATCCTCAGTCTGTCTCAGACTATGGAGAAAGGCTGAGACAGTTGGGGCTATTCAGTCAGGAGAAGAGAAGGTTCCAAGGAGACCTTTTTGTGGCCCCCCAGTACCTTGCAGGGGTCTACAAGATAGTTGGTAAGGGACTTTTTAGGGTGTCAGGTAATGATAGGACTAGGGAGAACAGAGCAAAAGTAGAAGAGGGAAGAGTCAGATTGGACTGAAGAAGAATTCAAACTGATTGGAAAAAGTTCTTCACTGTGAGGGTGAGACACTGGAACAGGTTGCCCAAGGAGGTAGTAGAAATCCAATCCCTGAAGATTTTTAAGGCCAGGTTGGATGTGGTTCTGAACAACCTGATCTAGTGTGAGGTGTCCCTGCCCATAGTAGAGGGGTTTGAACTAGATGATTTTTGAGGTCCCTTCCAGCCCTGACAACTCTATGATTCTAAGATTAATTTTATAACTTATTTACATGTGACCATCGTGTGTGACTTCAAAGGCTCTATTCATTTTGCTTCTATCTTCCTTTATATCTGTTTCAACAGAAAAGGAGAAAAAGAAATTAAGAGGAGGGGTAAATTCCTTTTAATTTTTGTGCAACTGTCACATCCATTATCAAAATAAATAGTACAGAATTTCTCCTTTTACAGCCCCCCAAATCATCATTATTAAAATGGTCCTAATAGCTTTTAACAGAAATAAAGATTAAAAGTTATTTAGGCCACAGAATGCTATGCTCTCCCTTGTCTTCACTTCTCCCCAACTTAACACAATGAAATATGGCAGGGCTATCTCCCTTCCTGCTTTCTACCACAGATATATTTTTTTTCAAAACCTTAATTAAAATTACAATAAAAGGATGAATATTTTTTTTCTCTAAAGAGATTTTACACAAACTTGCCTAACCTCATCAGTTTTACTCAATTAATGCATTTTTTCTGTGCAGAGTTATAGACTACAACCCAGAGTACTGCACAACTGTGATCAAATCCTCATCGTTTCCTACTTTTCTGGGTTTTGCTTTGTTTTCCAAAAAGTTCTTCTTCACTTAGAGCTCCATGGGGGGGAAAACAAAAAAAAAAAAAAAAAAGATATTTGACTTCTTTTCCCAGACAAGTTAAGTGAAACAAGATTGTACCTAACTGGTCTAAAGGAGTATGAATTTTTTGAGATCTACTAAGCCCTGTTATGATTATCTCAAATATTATTTAAATATGAAAATGACTAAATGTATCACTTAGGCTTTCCTTACAATAACAATCAGCACCAGATGGAGCCACACAAGTTACATGTTGAAATAAAAAGAAAGAAGGAGTTTTGCTGACACAAGTACTGAGAAAGCACAGCAACAGCCAAGTTTGTTTTGTACCCAAATGAAAATGTTTCTTCATTTCTTCACCTCAAAATGTATTGAATTAATCAGGTTTACTCTCTTTGTGCTGACTTTGGTGATGGTGAACATGTCATGAGGATAAGCAGAAAACGAGGGCATGGGACAGTGGACTGGGAAGAAACCACAGTTCTATGTAGCTGCTGCTACTATTTTACAAGCTTATTTAGTATGATCCACAAACCTGTGACATAACCCCATCATAGAGCTCAACAAGAGAAAACCTCCAGCATCTTGAAATTCTCATGCTTCCCTGCATGATGTGAGAATGCTGTGAGGACATTGGATTGACCTGCTGAAAGGCAGGTCCATAGAGAAGGATGTGAGTGTGCTCACTGTGAGCCAGCAATGTGCTCTCATGGCCAAGAAGGTCAGTGGTATGCAAGGGCCCCTTCAGAAGAGTGGTCAGCAGGTCAAGGGAGGCTCTCTACTCCACCTTCACGCTGCACTAGGGAGGCCACCATTTGTGCCCTGTTCTGGGCTCCCAATTTAAGAGAGACAAGGAAGAGAAAGTCCAAGAGAGGCTACAAAGATGCTGAAAGGACTGGAACGGCTGAGACCTGGGAGCGTTCAGCCTGGGGAAGAGCAGACCAACCAGGAATCTTCTTACCTATATAAATCTGCTTACCTATATAAAGAGTGGGGGTCAAGAGGGTGGGGACAGACTCTTTTGTGTGGTGCCCAGGGACGGGACAAGTAGCAATGGTCACAAACTGGAACATGAGAAGTTCCACTTAAACATGAGGAAAAATTCTTTCCTGTCAGGGTGCTGGAGCACTGGACCAGGCTGCCCAGAGAGGTTGTGGCATCTCATTCTCTGGCAAGATTCCAAACCCACCTGGGCATTGTGATTCTGAGTGAACTACTCTGGATGACCCTGATTTAGCAGGAGGATTGGACTACATGATTTTCAGAGGTGCCTTTCAACCCCCACTGTTCTGTTATTCTGTGATATTGGCATAGCTCTAACAAGAATAATCATATATTTAAGAGGAAGGATACGGTGAAGAGGAAGGACAGCAAAAGGTTCTGTCAGCCAAGCGCATTTGCGATACAGGAGAAGCAGAATCAGGTCCCTGCTCTGAATTAGAACAGGATGTTAACAAATCTGCTTTGAGGGGGGGAATGCATTTTAGAGTTTTCCACTTCATCCGGAGGCAGAGCAGATGCATGTGAGTAATGAGAAACTGCACACCTATCTCTGCATCTGCACAAAAAGCTTCAATTTGAAGAGTTCACAGCTCCCCCTAGATTAGATTAAAACCAGAGTTTGAATGCTAATTATGGAGCATGTGCATATTAATTTTCTGCTTCCTTCTTTCCATACACAGCAGGAATGCTTTTACATGTCTTTTGTTCGGGTTCTTATGGCCTTACTTGGTTTCCTAATATATTACAGGGCACTTCCTGCACTGCTTACAGAAGCAAATTTCCCACTGCTAAGTGGGAGTTTTCCCTAAGTAAGGTCAGTAGATTCTGTCCCAAGGGAGTGAACTGATCTTCAGGCTTAGCTACCCTGAAGATCCAGCAGAAAACAAAACAGAGATCACCCTTGTTTAAGATTTGCTACTATATCATGTCCTCCTCAACCATGTCGTCCAACAAAAACAAGAAGGAAACATTTTGCTGCAATAATCCTTTTAATTAAGGCTCCCCTCGCAGTGCAACAGCTGCTCACTACAATACATCTTTGTCATGGAACTATTTATTTCCCAGAAAACATTTCTTTAGCTGCTAAGGCAGATGCAATAAACCAGATCCACGGAAGTAGCAGAAATCAAAGCAGCAAGCGAAATGCACTGAGCTAAAACATCCCTGCACTGAAAAAGAGGAGTTTCTATGAGTACCCAATTCATTCTTCTGTGGTGGCAACAAAGCCCATTCAATTTAAAGCATGTTTGGGGCTCTCAACATCATGTCAATGAGCTACTACCGACATAGCAGCCTAAGATCTCACGCATTTGTCATTAAAAACATTGCAAAAACCCTCTGTCCTCCCGCTGATCAGTGGTGTTCACACGAGCCCTTAAAAGCCTTTTGGAAGGCCCACACGATAAATATTTGATGTACAGGCTCTTCCTTAATGACGGTCAGGTGCTGTTGTTGGCATGTGAAGAGAAATGAATCAGCACCTTGTTACTGCCTCTCGTTCCACACAGACATGCTCACACCTCCCCAGCCCCAAGCAGCCTACTGAATGCTGCTTATTTATTTCACTAACAAGTCCAGCCCACATTAACTGTCGCTGGAATACAAACAGTAGTGACAAAAAGCATTAGCATGAATAATTTAATCCAAGCCCTGTGAGTGCTTGTAAACGAGCAGTTTTCTTGCTGTAAACTCAGCCCCTGTGATTTTAGCTCTGGACAGCTTGACTGTGATTCAGACAGCAGTGATAGCAGGAGGAAGGGACATTCTTCTTCCACCTCCATGTTTCCAATTATTTGAAAACTCTCCTTGTCAACTGTCAAACAGGGAATTCAGAGGACTACATTTAGGTCACAGGCTGGATTCATGATAAAGCCCCAGAGGAGAGACACACTAAGAACCAAGGCCAGCTCTCTACTCCTGTTTCCAAGCATGAGGTCCGAATCCAGCACTCACTCTTTGCCCATAAAGGTCCTCAGGCTGAGTGAGGTATCAGATCAATACAATCTGCACAGAAATTAGTCTAGATACAGTTGAAGATGCCAGTATACAGTATGAATGCATTACTAATTCATTTCTCTGAAAACTGACATACAAATCTCTTCTCCAGGCTAAACAGGCTAATTCTTTCAACCTGTCCTCATAGTGGAGGTGCTCCAGCCCTCTCATTATCTTGGTAACCCTCCTCTGGACCCACTCCAGCAGCTCCATGTATCCAAAACAACAATTTCCTCTTGCAGACTGAAAACTAGAAATGTTATTTTAAGATAAATGAGATGCTATTTCTTTCTCAGTCTTGCACATTAACATCTCTTTTACATCTTAACATCTTTCTTTCCTTCACTGGCCACAGCCCTTCTCTGCTCTCTGTCTGAATTCACCTTATCAAAATATTATCTCCGTTGTTTAGCACAACCAAGTCTGGGAAAAGACATTTTCGTTTAATCTCTATTTTATTCCAGTTGCTTCACAATAATTATTTCTTCTTCTCTTCCAAATGTATTCCAAAACATGGAAAACATGAGTTCACTGGAGCTAACATTCTCATTCGTCAAACTAGGGTATCACACTCGTCTTCTGGAGGGAGATTATTCAACCTTTAAAATTAATTATTTCAAAGGTCCTTTAAAGTCTCCCTCATATAATAGTTTTCCTTTTTCCAACCTCCTTCCCAGCAGACACTTTTGCCTTCTCTGTGTATAATGCTGTTGCCCTTATTCAAACCTGAAGCACACTCCTGTGTAAGTTTTGGGCACTGACACCTTCCACTAGATCAGGTTGCTCAAGGCCTCATCCAACTTAGCCTTGAACACCTCCATGGGGGGAGCATCCACAACCTTTCCATGCAACCTATTCCAGAGTCTCACCACCTTCACTGTGAAGAACTTCTTACTAACATCCAGTCCAAATCTACCTTCCTCAAGGTAGATTTATTCCCTCTCATCCTATCACTACAAGCCCTTGCAAAAAGTTCTTTCTCAGCTTTCTTGCAGGCCACTTTCAGATACTGGAAGGCTGCTATAGGTCTTCTTGGAGCCTTCTTTAGGCTGAACAACCCCAGCTCTCTTCAGTCCATTCCCACAGAGGAAGTGCTCCAATTCTCTTATCTTGAAATATTAAACTAACTAAAGAAATCACTTTTGGCTTAACCTCTTTTTTTCCCCCTTTTCTAAAGTTCTGGCCATACCTAGACAATATTTAATTCAGTCAGACTTTGCATTCTTTCACATTCATATAGCTAAATGCATTCTTATTCCTTCTTTCAGTTTCCTTTGCAGCATTCAACTCTGCTTGACTTCTGGCAAATTCTATCAAATTCATCCAAAAACTTCCTGACCTCTAGGATGGTTTCTTTACAGATTATTCCCCTTTTGTTCATTCCTTACAAACTCTGTTTATTCTTAATCCACTTTGTGGGAGTGGCTGGTCAGGAAGTTAGGTCTGGAGTTCACCCCTAAAAGCCACCAGTGCTCCAAAGGGGAGTTCTAGAAAGGTTACTGCATTTTTAAGTAGCAAATGTCACCACATCCAAATGCTTGAGCTCTTCAGTCACTATCTAGTTTCCCTAAACTTACTTTGCACTTAAGGTTAAGTAAACCTTAAAGACTACTTTTTGTTAATTTTGGATCATAAGAATAGAGATGACCAACTCTCTCTGACGTCTTTAGTCCTTCCAAACCCAATTTTAAAATAACACTGTTTCTTCACAAGTCAATAATTGTTTGAGAAGCTGTTTGTACTGGGGGAAGATTTGGCTCTATGGTAACGTCGCTCATCTTCTCATTGACAGCACCTCGCAACAACTCCATGATGATTTTCTCCTCCAGTATTATCTGAATCCAGCCAGGTCTTATCAACCTCCTAACTCCCTTCCTGCAATGTAATTTCAACTTATAAATCAACCTACTGTAGATGTAGATTCAACAACATCCCTTTCTCTCTGTACAATCTGCTTCCTGATTTACAGAGCTCAGCAGCTCTACTGCTGCAACAATTTGTATTTGCATTTTTCTCTGTATTGCACAGATTTAGATGGAGCTCATTGAAGACATCTCAGCAGAACTGGCACAATGAAATTTTTCTGCCCTAAGCACTAGGTCATCCCCAGAATCATAGAATGATTTTGCTTGGAAAAGACCTTAAAGATCACTGAGTGTCCCCATTAACTCAGCACTGCTAAGTCAGCATTAAATTATGTCCCTCAGCACCACATCTCCATGTCTTTTAAATGGGGACCACACAGCACGAGGAAAGGGCCTCACTGGGCTGCAGTCTCAAGCTGGCTGCTGTGCTGCACAAACTGGGCAGCAGCAGAGAGGTGGATGTTGTATCTCACACTACCACCCTCCCAGGATGCCAGCCCATTTGAAGCCCTGTCACAGATAGTAGACAGCAGACAAGGGCTCATGGAAACTGCCTCCCTTCATCCATACCTAAAACCTGACCCTACTCACAAAATACAGCCTGAAAAAACAAGTTACACTGTTTACAATCAATAACCAACTACCATTTCAAGCTTTTACCACCGAGACTCCCCTGCATGCAGTGCTGTATTCCAAACATATGGGAGCTAGTCAAGATGTACACAGATAATGAACAAAAAATTATGCCAGTGAATAACAAAAAATATGCATCCCTGCTCCCCAAAACCAACACAGAAAGAACTGTGAGACTTTTTAATCACATGTATCACAGCATCAAAGAATGGTGGGGATTAAAGGGACCTCAAGGGGATCATCTAGAACAACATTCCTGCTAAAGTAGAGTCATCTAGAGAGCACTGGCCAGGATCACAACATCCAGTCAGGTTTAGAATCTCTCCAGAGAAAGAGACTTCCCAGCCTCTCTGGGTAGCCTGCTTCAGGGCTCCACCAACAACAATTGAAAGGAGCTTTTCCTTGTGTGTAGCTGGAACTTGCTGTGTAGCAGTTTGTGCCCATTGCTCTGTTGCTGAGCACCACCAAAACAGTCTGGTCCTATCCTGATGACCACCCTTTAGATACAATGATAAGTTGTGATAAGATCCCATCTCAGTCTCCTCTTCTCCAGGCTAAACAGCCCCAGGTCTCTCAGCCCTTCCTCCTATGCAATACACTTAAAAACAAACAAACAAACAACCACCACAAAACAAACAAACAACAACAAAAACCCAACAAAGCAAAAAAACCAAATCCTAAACCAAACAAAACCAATTTAATTCAGAAAAATATATGCTTTACATTCTTCAGGACAAAAAGAAGAGAACAAATTCTTAGTCTCCCTTTCCTGGCATAATCAGCACCACTCTCTTTCCATCAAAATACACAATTGATACTGCTACAATAACAATAAATAATAAGACAAAACAATTAAAAAAAAAAAAAAAGGAAAAAATAGATTATTTCAGTACAGATTCTCTTTTAAATGAGCTTAGCCTGTGAAACACATTGTGGTAGGATATAATTTTGGTAAGTCCTCCAAAGATGTTAAAAAAGGATCAACATCTACCTTAGCTAAAATAAAAGCAAAACAAGTGAGTCATCATAATTAGGATGGGGCAGGATATGCTTTCCATAACCCAAATGTAACTCTGCCTTGCTTCTCTCTACTAGAATCTGGAGGAGAAAGTCCTCTTCCTTATACAGTTTCTCCTGCACCAAGAGAAACCAGGCTGATAGAGCTGGGGTTGTTCAGCCTGGAGAAGAAAAAGCTCCAGGAAGACCTGATCGCAGCCTGCCAGTACCTGAAGGGGACCTACGAGAAGGATGGAGAGAGACTGTTTACAAAGGCCTTCAGTGACAGGACAAGGACCAATGGTTTGAAATTGGAGAAGAGTAGATTTAGTTTGGATGTCAGGAACAAGTTCTTT
>VWYK01065918.1:104099-124476 GCA_013399775.1 Semnornis frantzii | reverse complement strand
CCTGTATTTGTGCTTGAGATTGTGCTTACCCAGGTGCGGGACCTTACACTTAGCCTTGCTGAATTTCATGAGGTACTCCTGATAAAACCTCGGAATACTTTTACTCCAGTTCTTATTTCTACTGTGAGATAAAGTGTGCTTACAATCTGCTCTGTATTTTTTATTTTTTTTTTTCATTTCTTAAAAGTAACTTCTGTCAAGTCTAAGAATATTTTGTGACTTACAGAAATTCTTAAAAGGAGGCATTTTTTCCCTCAGCTTTTATGTAGTTCAGAAATGCTCTCACAGAAACTTCAGGCACAGTACCTATAGCATAAATGTTAAACTTAGTGAAATTAAATGCTTGTTGTTTGTTTCAAATGCACTTCTATCAAAAAGCATAACCGAAGAGTTGTACAAAGTATGTAGCTTGTATGTCTCAGGAACCTGCAAGGCAAAAAAAAAAGGACTTTGAATATCTACTTGCTTGCCATGATATTTTTAACAAAATTTTAGTATTTTAGGAGCTTATTCCCCCTCCTTCCATTCACCACCCGTTCCACTAGTCTCAGAAAATGAAATGTTTCCCTGGAAACCTTGCTCTTCAGAGCAAAGGGTATCACTTCTTCTTTCCCTATTCTATATAGAATCATATCGTGGTCTGAGCTGGAAGGGACCTCCAAGGGTCATCCAGTCCAAACACCGTTTAGTTAGCAGGGACATTCTCACCTAGACCAGGTTGCCCATCCATAAATCTTGCTGCCAGTTCTGTGACAGCCTGCACAACCTGTGTGCTTTTGCAAAGAGTTAGAAACGTTTCTTTCTAACACACTAAAAAACATACACACTTGCTTTGCTTATTAGGCTGTAGTAAGTCACTTTGGACAGGAGTTTTGGTTGGGTGCAGGCAGCTCTGCCAGCTGGTGCCAAAAATGGAGCCTCATTGTGGAGGAATGAAGCCGGTTAAATTTAAGCACGCCTAAAATAAGTGTTCAGCATGAGGCTGGGACTTAGAGTAGATTTATGATAAGATTTATAGATCAGATTCATCTCTGTGTGATAGCACTGTCTTGGATGAATTTAGCCTACTGTTTATCTGCAGCATGAGAGTGAGCCCAGTATTTCTGCAGAGTTTGCAGGGGTGAGTAATCTGATTTCCCTGAACTGTCCAGAAGCACAGATGGAGAGGCAGGCACAGAGCCCTGAATGCAGAGTTCCTATTTGTTAGTCACCAATTTCTGGCTTCATTTGCTTGTATTCACATTGGCTCTGATGTATTAATCTGACCGTTGTTTCAAAACAAATATTTGAGTACAATAAAATGCTTTTAAATGCTAGCATTGTAGGCCTAATCTGTGGCTTTCTCAAAGGCTGTATACCTATGACAAATGCAAGCAAGAAGTCAGTGTGCTTTATTAAGCCTCGCTGCACTTCCATAATGGAAGTCAAGAGCAGATTTAACAGCTTTTGTGAAATGTGATGATTGAGAACTGCTTTTATTGCTTCTCATTTTTTCTGTCTGTAACTTTTTCATTCATAGATAAATATGTTTGCTGCAGCATATACATTGAGACCTGTCTTTATGTTTTAGGAACTTTCTTTAACCTGACTTTGTATTTCCAGGAAACTTAGTTCTCTTGAACTCCTGTGGCATAAGTCTTTGTGCATTTAAAATATGCCAGGCAGCAGATTTTACCTTATGAAAAAGAGAAAGAAGTCCAAGTATTAAATGTACAGTCTAGGCCTTTCCCCCAGATAACACAGTAAAACTTATTTTTTGACAGTCAAATGAAAAAGTAACTAGTTTTTTTCTCTGAATAGCTGCTAACTAAGGATGTGGATGACTTCTTTCAGGATAATGGATTTTCTTTTCCACAGATTATTGCAAATCACTTTTTTGACAAGAACCTAATTTTCTGCAAGATAAAGTTTAAAAACATGCCTTACCAGGCCTAAGGGTTTGGACATTGTTTATTTTGGAGAATGAGCACCCAAGACTACTTACAGCTCCGTTCTGTACTGAGCACCAGAAATAGTTTAGTGTTTTCCTGAAAAATTTTTACCTTCTTGGATGTACTTATTTGATAAATGGCAACTTGCTTAAGTGCTACTTCAATACCTATCCTCATGTTTTTGGGGAAGAACTACATAGTGATTCATTTTGAATTAAAATGTTCAGTCAGGCTGAGCATTCTCTCTTGATTTATGGTGGTGGGCTTGGTGTCTATTATATAAGACAGAGTTTGGGGGATTCTGTTTTATTTTGTGGTGTGTGGTGGTGTTTGGAGTTTTATTGGTTGGGTTGGGTTTTGTGGGTTTTTTTTTCTTTTTGGTGGGAGGTGGGTTTCATCTGACATTCAGAGTGTGATTAGACTCTTAAACATCTCAGCCCTGAAAAATACACAGTGCCTCTTCTGATCTTAGCAACAGGTTGTCCCTACCTGGATCCAAACCTACTTTGAAGCTGTGTATGTAATTCAGCATATAAATTTTAATGCGTCTGGTAAATCTTTTTAAACCAAGGATCTCAGAATGACATTTTCCAATTAATACAATTTTGGTGTGAGCTGATAAACTAATAAATTATTTAATAAGTATAAAAAGCAGGTCCATGTAGGACCTAAAGTGTAGGTTGTTAGCTCCATTTCAGTACTGAGCATACTGGAGGTGCTCAGACTCTCAGTTAACCTTCCTACTCACAGAAGTACCATTTCTGAGCTAGGAAAACATAGTAAGCATATGCTAAAGGGGTACTTTTGTCTTAAGGGATAGGGAGATGGAGAAACACATCAGCTTTTGTAGTTGCTACTTGCTTATGAGGAAAAACTGTTTGCCCTGTCAGTGAAAGTTCAGTAGAGGAGAAAGCAGCTGAAGATGTTGAGAATGGCATGGCTGTGCTCCTAATTTAGTATGCTGCTTCTGTATAAAAACAGTACCAAATTAGCCTTCAAATAAATTTATGGTGGCATTTTATGTAGGTCGCTGTAGGTCTGTGTAATAAATGAAGAACCTCAAAATGCACTGTTATTGAAGATGTTCTGTTTGGAGTTACATTGAAGTTAAAAAACTCAAAGACTTGTGTTTCAGCAAAATGATTAACACTGCTATAATCCTTTCAAAGCCAAGCAGCTATAAAGTATGAGGGGTTTTATGTTGTTTATTCCAGAGTTCTAAAACCTGCCTGAATGGTGCATCTCGATTCAGAGTCCAGACAACCTTAAGTGCTAAGGAAGCCAGCAAACCTCAGGTAAAATGTAATATGTTGTTGCAAAATAGTACAGACCTCCCAAAACACACATGGAATGTTTGCAGTAAATTTACTGTTAGTAAAGATTGCTTTTCCTCTTACGGTGCTGGAATCAGTCTTCAATACACAACTGTGACTTTATGCAAGAGAACTAAGCCTTATCTAACATAAATACTGCAAACCAAGCTGCAAACCAACATTTACTTGGTTGATCTTCTCTTGTGATCTTTTCCAGCAAAAGTAACACGCTGTAAAATATTTTCAAGATTTAAAGATCTGAAGTCCTTAAGCTACTTGTATCGTGTTTGTGCCATCCTTACAGTCTCTCTTCTCATCTTTTAAATGTAATAGATGTACTTAACAAGATTTTACTTGCAGATGGAGTGTTCTAAATATGATCAATTATTCACAGAAATCTGGCTTAAAACTTGTAACTCTAAGTGCTGATAACTCTCACTAGAAACTGAATTCTGCATTTGCCTATCCGTGAGCAAAAATACATTTTACCTTGTGATGGACCGTAACTGAAGATACCCATTTGAAATTTTGTGTTTGTATTCCATACACAGGGGGCATCATATCCTGAGAGAGTATCTGAAGTGTTTTTTAAACTCTTTTCACACTTTTGCAGTAAAATGAGAACAGAAATCTAAGTTCTTTCCATGCTTTGCCCATAGAATAACAGTCAGCCTTCACAAGGTCTAAGAATCAGTGCTGGTGAACACCAGAATTTTAGCTAAGGGAATATTTTTCTCATAATTCTGATAAGTCCAACTTTTACCTCTGTACTGAGTTTAGTCATGTTCATTTCGGGCTGCTCAAGAATAATCTCCAGAAGCTTTTTGGCAGCTTTGCTTTTTTTTTTTTTTTTAATAACCATCTTGAAGATAATGGGAGCAGTTGTGAGAAAATCATCAGGTGACTTCAGACAAGTCATGAAGACAGAGATAAATGTAGTTAGCAAATTAACAGGCAAAGATTTCTCTTCTAACTCTACTGTTACCTCTGCTGTCTGCCTGTGCAAAGAGTCTGCGTAATAAGAGGGAAAGGAAAATGTTCTCCCTTGCTCACTGCCTGATGCCCTTGTAAGCAGGACAGAGACAGTATGGATTAGAAAGAAGGAAGGCACTTGCTGGCAATCCTGCCAATGTTCTCCTCTCCATCTTGTATCCTGCTCCACCCCCATCTGTGTTACCTGTTTGTGATATGGAGTCCTCAGAAGAAGAAGAGTTTAAAGTAAATCAATAGAAAATTAAAAATCCTTGCTTGTCACTGTTTTGGACTCCCTGTTTTTCTGCCAGTGATAGAAAGTAATATTTTTCCTGCCAAAGCAGAGATGATCTTTCATTTTTACAGTGGTTGTGTTACAGTTAGGCTGAGCTGATTATTGCAGTCAGTTTTCGTGCCTGTAGAAACAACAGATGTTTTGCACTTACGAGCAGGTCTCCTCCAAACACACTGATTTTTCATTGAACTCTTCAATTACAGTGAAAAGAAAGCAAATATGCAGGATATTCAGTGATTGAAAGCAGAATGGGGTTTTGGCTGCATGACCTGAATACATCAATGTGTTCGTTACTACTTATGTAGGATTGGCCTCTTTAAAAATTACACACAAATTGAGGGATAATGAGTCCTTCCCCAGAGATTAAGAGTGTGCCATATGCTGAATCACAGTCTGGAACAGACTGGCAAGACTGAGCAATTTTCTCTGCCAAGCACAAGCTGCTGTTTTTATTTATCATTTATCTGTGTGTGGCATAAAAATCCCATATTGGCAAGAAAAGTTTCCAGCATGAGTAGCTAAATAAAGTATTTGGACTTGGGTCACTTTCTCTTCATTATTTAGCCCCCTCCTCATAAATAGACTTAGAGCTACTTGTCTGAGAAATGAGCAGCTTTATTTCAGACAGTTCTGGTTAAAGTTGATGTACAAACTGTGCAAGAAATAGGAACTTAAGACAACGTGTAGAAGTGAGGACCTTCACAACCCCTTTTCTTCCTTTTCCGCCTTTTTCCTCTCTCTTTCCTTTCTTTTCATTTTTTAAAGTGTTAATAACCTGATGGTTTGAGTTGCTACTTTTAAAATAATTCCTGTTTTGAAGTGTCTCCAGTAATTCAGAGGGTAAATACTTATGATGGTGATGGAGTGACTCGTACCATGTCAGAGGTCCCTAGATGCTTCCCCTCTCCTTTAGTTAATGCTTCACCCGGTTGCAGTGTCTCCTGTGAATCCTCCTTCTAACTAAATCCTGTACAAACATTTTTGATGCTGCATGGTGACTTCTAAAATTATAGAATCATAGGATGGTAAGGTTGGAAGGGACCTCAAAGATCATCTAGTTCCAACCCCCTGCCATAGGCAGGGACACCTCCTGCTAGTACAGGTCACTCAAGGCCTCATCCAGCCTGGCCTTGAGCACTTCCAGGGAGGGAGCAGCCACAACCTCCCTGGGCAACCTCTTCCAGTGTCTCACCACCCTCACTGCAAACAACTTCCTCCTAACATCCAGTTTAAATCTCCCCTCCGCCAGTTTAAACCCATTGCCCCTTGTCCTGTCATTGCAAGACCTTATAAATAATCCCTCCCCAGCCTTCCTGCAGGCCCCCTTCAGATACTGGAAGACTACTCTAAGGTCTCCTGGAAGCCTTCTCTTCTCCAGGCTGCAGAGCCCCAACTCTTGTAGCCTTATGCTAAATGTCCTGGCTCAGGTGCCCGGATTGTTCCTGATTGTCTCTGCTAAGTGAACTACTTTGAAAGCAGACCTTACTTAAAATCACTCGGTGTAAAATATCAGAATATAACTTGTCCAGCACTTGTTTTTTTTTTATTTTCTTTCTTCCTTCCTTTCCTTCCTCCATCAGCTTATGAAATAGTAACTGGAAAGTTTTCATGTTTGTCACAACTACTGGAAATTGAATGGCCTGCCATTTTATCCTTACTAACTAGCCTACAGCTGAACATGACAGTTAGTGAACAATTAAGGCTTTATTCAAATGCATGAGAACTAGAAGAAAGAAGGCAGTATATAGAATACATCCATAGCTGGTAAAAGTACAGAGCTAGGTAAACTTCTCAATGAGAAGGTAAAAGTGGGATAGCTACAACCCATCCTTTTTCTGAGCTGGAAAAGAAGTATTCAGGGTTATTTATTCTGGAATTTTCTTTCTCTAAGGACAGCTTTAAGGTGTAAATTTCCAGTTCTATTCTGAGAGTTCACTTCAGCATGGTGGATGGATAAAAATAACAAGATGCCCTCTTGTCCTGGAGATGGCTTATTCTTCTTGGGTGATAAGTTGCTGCACAAACATTCATAGCAGGCAGTGGAATTACTAAAAGTAAAATCCTTCCTAGTGCTGGAAAAGAACTTGAAATTCTCAACTTCAGTAATACTGGTAAAATTGAGGCTTTTATCACTTGTAAATTCCTATGCTTAAATGACACAGACATGAAAATTGGTATCCATAATTCTGTTGGAAAGATAGACTGTATTTAAACTGGTGAAGAAGATGATATTGCAGAGTCTAAAAAATGGGCTTAATATTTGTATGGAAGAAAGACAATACATGCTTCTGTACCCAAATGTGTGCATTGTCAGTTTTAATTAGACCATATTTATGTAGTTGGGCTAGGGAAGACTGGCAATTGTTTTGTTCCATTAAACCATGCTCTCAATATGTGAGGTTTGCAACTTGAAATTTTGCCACAACAGAACAGAATCTTGATTCTGTAATGGTATGTTATGCTCACAGACACAAACAGACAGGCTTGCTTCATTTGATATGCTGTATATACTTTGTTTATATACTTTCTATATCCAACTCAAGATTTTTTTTAAGCTGTAGCTCTCTGTGATGAAACACATCATTATTTTTTGAAGTGTTTTGGAATTACTTGTTTCCTTGATATGTGTTGTTCATGCATTCTTCCTTTGTTTTTCATATGGTGTTGCTGGGGAAAATTGAAGGATCCAGAAATGCAGCACTTGCTTCTTGAGAGTGAGAATTGCAGCATGTCACTGAACTCCAGCACTGTGGTCACTGGGGAAAGTAGACATGGGACATCAGCTATCAGCTTCCTTGGGGCCTTGCGAATACCTGTGAGTAGCTGTGCTGTTCTTGCCTGTTCCTCTAAGAGATAAGCTTCACCACAGAATTGTATTTCCATCAAGTTCTAGATGGAGTGGTAGATGATTGGTTTGAAATTAGAGACCAGTAGATTTAGATTGGGTATTAGGAAAAGGTACTTTACAATGAGAGTGGTTGGACAGGTCACCCAAAGAGCTGGTTGAGGCCCCATCCCTAGAGATGTGCAAGGTCAGGCTCAACAGGGCTCTTGGTACTCTTATCTAATTGAGCATGTCCCTGCTCACTGCAGGAGAGTTGGCCTAGATGACCATCAGATGTCCCTTCCAACCCTGATGCTTCTGTGATTGGTATCTTCAGTGTATATAGGCTAAAGCAGATTCTAGTACACAAGAGAAGTTGTGCTCCTCCCAGAGAAGTGAAAATCAACACAGGAGTGTTCTCTTCCCCACTAAGCAGATGGCATAACCTCACTAGTTGCCTCTTAGAAACTACAAACACCCAGGTTCCAGTTGCCATATAAACTGCTTTTTTCCCTCCTTTGTTATAACTAATACTAGAACAGGCATTAATGTAAAAGTTTGCTGGTCTTAGTTAATGACACAGGTATTAAGGAAGGCTTAGCAGGCTAAGTCTATATACACTTGTCTGCATCAGAACTTCCTTCCATGGCTCCCCTTTTACGCTTCTCAACGTTCTTTTTAAAAGCTTTAATTTAAAAATGTCTGATGTGATTTATATTGAGAATTTTCCAGCAGCTCAAACATTTGGACTGCTGGTAAAAGGAAAGTAGGTTTGCTCTAAGTCAGGGACTGTCATCCTGGATTGTTCTCTAAGCTTTAAGCCTTAGTAGCTTCAGCAGGTTGCACAACTAGAAATGCACCTCATCCATATGAACTTGAGTATAATGGCAGGGGAAGAATTATCCAGCACCAAACCACTGTATTCCTACATCTTCTCATTCTGTCCAGTCTGGTCCTCTGTCTCAACTTACTTTCCTGTGGCAGAAATTAGTAGGAAAGTTGCTGCTGCTGCCACGTGGAATGTCTGTAACCTGTGTTTTTCCTGCCTGTTTTTGAGAAGGATCACAGCTGTATGTGAAGTGGAGTCAGCTGTATGGGGCTGTTGTCCATGCTGATAACTGCAGTATTCCACATCAGGGATTTTAAGAAATCCAGTTTCAAACAAAAACGTGTTAGAAGGTGAAAGGAATGAGAATAGTTGTATTTGGCACTTTGGTTGCAGCTCTGTGCAGTAAGTATAACTTACATATATGCAGCAGGAAAGAGGATGGAACGTATTAGTCTTTTAAATGGGCATATGCCCTCTCTGTGCCCTGCTCTTACCATGTAATGATTTGAACTGTATCACACTGGGGAGCTGGCTCTTTTTAAAGAGTTAAACAATAAGGGAGAAATTTTAGACCAGTCTGAAGGAAGGATCTGAAGAACACAAAAATATGCTAATTTCTCTGGAATACACTCCAAATCTACTGTAATGCTATATAAAAAACTATTAACAGGAAAGATTTGATAGCTGTCATCCTTATGTAAAATGTGATAATCTCTCTTCTGTCAGTTTGGTACAATTAAGAGAAGAGAAAATAGCTAAGTAAAGTACTAGAGTCAGCTCTGGTTGTAAGCTTTGTGCTCTCAGAGGAAGAACTCTTCAGAGAAAAACAAAAACCTGAATCGCAGAATGCGTTTGCTTGGAAGAAACCTTCAAGATCATCCTTTGACCCATCACTGCAAGGTCAACACTAAACCATCTCCCTGAGTCCTGGATCCACAGGCTGTTTAAACACCCTCGATGATGGGGACTCCACCACTGCCCTGGGCAGACCATTCCAATGCTTGGTAATCCTCTCAGTGAAGAAACATTTTCTAATATGCAGCCTCAGCGTCCTCCAACACAGCTTGTATCCATTCCTCTAGTCCTGTCACTTGCTACCAAGGAGGAGAGGCTGGCCCCCTTCTTAACTCCATCCTTTTAGGTAGTTGTAGAGAGTGATAACCCTTCGACCTCCTTTCCTCCAGGCTGAAGAATCCCAACTTGCTAAGCCACTCCTTGCAGGACTTGTGCTCTAGGCCCTTCACACTCAGTCTGGAGAGTGTGTCTCCAGACACACTCAGTATTTCCATGTCCTTCTTACAGTGAGTGGCCCAGAATTCAAATGGTGTGGCCACACCAGTACTGAGTACAGGACAATCATCTTCCTGTTCCTGCTGGCCACAGTGATTCTTATCCAAGCCAGGATGCCACTGGCCTTCTTGGCCACCTGGGCACACTGCTTGCCCGTGTTCAGTTGGCTGTACCAATACCCCCAGGACTCTTTCCAAGCTACAGCTTTCCAACCATGCATCCCCAGGTCTGTAGCTTACCATGGAGTTGTTGCGACCCAAGTGCAGAACCTGGCACTTGGCCTTGTTGAACCTCACACAATTAACCTTGACCCATTAGTCTAACCTGTCCAGATTCCTCTGTAAAGCTTCCTACCCTCTAAAAGATTGACAAAGCCACGCAGTTTGGTGTCTTCTGCAAACTTACTGAGAGTGTCCTCAATCCCCTCATACAGATCTTTAATAAAGATATTAAAGAGAACAGGCCCCAGTACTGACCATTGGAGAACACTGCTTGTGACCAGATGTTAGCCATAGAAACCATTTTCATAGAATCATAGAATGGTTTGGGTGGAAAGGGACCTGCAAAGAGCATCTAGTCCAACCTCCCTGCAGTGATCAGGGCCTTCCAGTATCTGAAAGGGGCCTACAAGGAAGCTGGTGAGGGACCTTTTGGGGTGTTGGATGGTGATAGGGCTAGGGGGAATAGATCCAGGCTAGAGGAGGGTAGATTCACATTGGATGTTAGAAAGAAGTTCTTCACCATGAAGGTGGTGAGATTGCCCAAAGAAGTGGTGGAAGCCCCATCCCTGGAGGTTAAGGCCAGGCTGGATATAGGTCTGGGCAACCTGATCTAGTGGAATGTGTCCCTGCCCATGGCACGAGGGTTGAAAATAGATGATCCTTGAGGTCCCTTCCAACCCTGACAATTCTGTGATACTGTGGTCTTCCACTAGATCAGATTGCTTGGAGCCTTTGTTGAGCCTGACCTTGAATATCCCCTGGGGATGGGGCTACAACAACCAACCTGGGCAACCTGTTACAGTGCTCCACTACCCTCATGGTAAAGAGCTTGTTCCTAACTTACGTAAATCTACTCTTCTCTAATTTAAAACCTTTGCTTCTGTCACTATAGGCCTTAATAAGCAGTCCCTCCTCAGCTTTCTTGTAGGCCCTCTTCACATACTGCAAGGCTGCTAATAGGTCTCTCTGAAGCCTTCTCTTAATCAGGCTGAACAATCCCAGCCCTCTCAGTGTGTCCTTGTATTAGAGGTGTTTAGCCCCCTGACCATTTTCATGGCCCTCCTCTGGACCCGCTTCATCAGGTCCAGAGCTGGATGCAGTACTCCAGGTGAGGTCTCACCAGAGCAGAGTGGCAGAATCACCTCTCTGGGTCTGCTGGCAACACTTCTTTTGATGCAACCCAGAATGTGATCAGCTTTCCAGGCTGCAGGTGCGTACTGTTGACTCATGTCCAGCTTCTCATCCACCAACTCCCCCAAGTCCTTTTCTGGAGGGCTGCTCTCAATTTCATCATGCCCCTGATAATCTTGTATTGCCCCCATCTAGGTGCTGGACTCTGCCTTATTGGATCTCATGAGAGTCTCCTCAGGCCAGGTGCCTCTGTATGGCATCCCATCCTTCAGTCTTACCAGCTGCACCACTCAGTTTGGTATTGTCTGCAGACTGGCTGAGGCTGCACTCAATTCTGCTGTCTATCGTTGATGAATATACTGACCAGCACAGGTTCCATTACAGACCCTTGAGGGACACCACTTGTCACCCATCTCCATCTGGGCATCAACCCATTGACAACTACCCTTTGTATGCAATCATCCAACCAATTCCTTATCCACTGGACAGTCCACCCATCAAATCCACGTCTCTCAGCTTAGATGGAAGGATGATATGGGGGACAGTGTCAAAGATTTTAGAGAAGCCCAGATAGATGGCATCTGTTGGTCTTCCTTTGTCCCGATGATCTTTGAAAGCAAATAGCAGAATCTATCAAGATGTTAACTTTTGTTTTTTTCTCTCAGGGAGTCATAGAATTCTCTCTGTGTCTCCTGTTTGCGAAGCTGGTGAGCTACACTTTCCTCTTCTGGCTTCCCCTCTATATCACAAATGTAGGTAAGTATCACAGTGCTATGACTATAAAGTGCCTGGAAATAAGAGCTTAAAATAAGAAAAATAAACTTTACTGCTTCAGAAATAAGCTCTCTGTTCCAGTAGCAGGAGATTTGTAAGTCACCAACTAACATATTTCCGTTTTATGAATTCAGGGCATTATCTAAATAAAACCAAAAGAGTCTGACTTATCTTCAACAATTCCAAACATGGCTGCTTTGTGTTTGGCTCTTGCAAACAAATCAGAAAGGTTTGCTTTCTAATAATGTCTTCACATGATTGAAGTGGCTTATTAAAATTTATACCCAAAAAAAAAATCTAAATTACCTTCTTTATCTGTTTACTACTGCTGGTTCGGTTTGTGCTGTCAGTGTAGAGAAAGGAGCCCCTAGCCAGAGGAATCTATGGTCTTGTGAGCCATGATGGTAACTTGAAACTCCAACTAACAAACTGTGCTGTGCAGGTATGGCAGTAACAGCCAGCAACATGTTGAACACCCTACAGAAACAGAGCTGCAAGTCCTACAGCTAGAGGCTGGTGTGTGTGGACTCCAAATAGTCTCTCCTTCTGCAGGACTTGAAAGCTTTTAATAATAAAAGTTATCAGTGCTTTCCACAGTACTGCCAGCTGTGCTGTGGCAGGTGTTGGTGAGGTTATGGTAGTGCCAAAGACCCCACTGTTTGAGCTCATGCTGCTTTCAGTTGTACCTCAGAGACTTTAATAAAATACCAGAGGGATTTTAAAATTCGTCTCCTTTTTGAAACCTCAGACTTAGTGCAATAGGACTGGGTTGCCCAACTTTGTGGTGTGCTTTTTGGAAATCTGTCATTAACTCCATTAGATTAAATGTAAACATGTGCAAGCAGTGGCGTTCAGGAAATCAGTGACTCTTCTGAGCCCTCAGAAACAGCACAGTGCATTAGTGCTTCCTACTACTGGCCATATAGATGGAGTCTTCAGGATGAGGCTCTGTAAGTGATTGCAGTGTACACTAATCATGCTTTTAAAGAGCCTCACAAGCATCTGTTAATTGTTTATCAACACATGGCTATTCACAAATAAAAGTATTGTTAGTCCAGACTTTAACAACTCTATTGCTTGCACTGTGTTTGTAGTTGAAGTAGTAAACCACCTTGCCATGAGTGTAATTGCATTTGGAACACACTGCCTGGGTACCCAGTTATGATATATTCTTAATTGTCCTATACTGTGACAGCTTATGGTAGCTTATTCCTGTGAACAAACATTGCTGCTGTAAGATGCCTTCATCCCAGCATGAGAAGACTGTGTTGAAACTTCTACATTGTATAGTCTAGAAATGAGACAAATGCTTTCCTTCTTTCTCTAGAGCATCTTGATGCCAAAAGAGCTGGAGACCTTTCTACACTGTTTGATGTGGGTGGAATCTTTGGTGAGTTTTATAGCTAAATCATAGAATTCTTTTGTTTGGAAAAGACCTCTGAGATCATTGAGTCCATGTTTCAGCCTTAAACAGACCAGCTTAGGAGAAGCTGTGGTATGAACAGCTTAAGTGTATTAATCCTTGTACCTTATGTCCACTGAAGAAAGTGGCAGTAAATGTGCTAAGTTGAAAGCTGTGTTGGTTGTTGAAGACCTAGCAAAATATCTTTAAATTGAGCAAATCACAGAGCCAGAGATGTTGTCCAGTACAGTTTGTAAGAGACATATATTATGGAATTGTTTGGCTTCATCAGCTCTGGCCTACAAGTCTGAGTCACACCACCTGTCAAAATCACATAATGCAGCTAGTTGGAAGACACCTCAAAGTTCATCCAGTCCAACCCTTGACCCAGCACTGAAGGGTCAACACTAAGCTATGTCCCTAAGTACCAGGTCCACACACCACTAGAACAGCCCCAAGGATAGTGACTCCACTACTGCCCTGGGCAGACAATTCCAATGTTTGATAACCCTTTCAGTGAAGAAATATTTCCTAATATCCAACCTCAACATCCCCTAGTGCAGCTTGTAACCATTTCCTCTAGTCCTGTTGCTTATCATCAAGGAGAAGAAGCTGCCCCCTCCTTGCTCCAGCCTTCCTTCAGGTAGTTGTAGAGAGCAATAAGGTCTTCCCTCAGCCTTCTCTTCTCTAGACTGAACACTCATATATTCCTTTTGGCACTTTAACATAATAGAATTATACCAGCTTGTACAGGTGTGTAGGTTTTTTGTGGGCACAGAGGTGAATGACCACAGGTGGTGTCTTTTTTGTCTTCCTGATACCTCATGTAACTAACAAAAATGGGACCCTGCAATAATAATGAGACTAGTCCTGTGTAATATGTGTAATTTGAGCACTGAATTATTGCATTACAGATGGGATAGCTCACAATAAAGCAAGCATCATCTTCCTGATGCCCAGATGATTTATCTCACACACATACACATCCCATCTGAACCTCTTCCAGTTCCCTTATAGAAATAAAGCCTGTATCAGTCCGTTGGAAAATGATGGTGATGATGGAGAAGCTTCACAGGTTCAAGAGTTATGCAGACTCTATTAGTTCAGGACGCAGGTGTCAAAGTATGTTGCAGTTGCTGTTTCACTCGTGTGCAGGATATGACTTCTGCCAGCTGCCATTGTTTATTTCATCCCTGGTAGCTAGAAGCCAGAGTCAGTGTTACCTTAGTGATGGGGTGGTCACTTCTTTCATCAGCATTTATTCCACCGAACACAGGCTTAATGGTGTGCCGGTGTTCCCTGGCCTTTGGTATTTACAGTTAAATTCAGGTTGAATTTGGAGGTGGATAACTGGGAAGGGAAAGCCAGGTCCAGCAATATCTAGGAATCTAGAGAATCCAGAGAAACTTCCTTTCCTTCTCCCTGGATCAGGTTCCTTTTATATAATTTTGGCAGCTCCTTTCCCCAGGCGTTCCAACCCCTTCCAGACACATGCTCCAATTTACTGATTCTGTCTCCAGTCATTGGCAGGCATAAGAAGCAGGAAAAATTAAAGAGTCTGTAGTGACTATCTGGAGAGAAAACCAACTACTTCATTTGCTCCAAGATCTAGAATAGCACATTTCGCCTGGTTGCAGTATGACATGGACAGAGCACTCCAGAGTCAAGCTTATTGTTGCAGCAAACATGGGAATGGTCTGCAGTAGTGAAGTCACCATCCCTGGGGTGTTCAGTCAATGTGTGGACCTGGTGCTTAGGGACATGCTTTAGTGTTGATCCTTCAGTGCTGGGTCAAGGCTTGGACAGGATGATCTTTGAGATCTCTTCCAACCAGATTATATTCTGTGATTCTGTGATGTGAGTAGTTAAGAGACCAAGGGGTAGCTGGGCAGTGCTGGATTCCAGGATGGCAGCAGTGGGGCCATGTGACACCTGACAAAAAGGTATTTTGCATTCAAATGCATCAAAACAATAATTTCTAAATATTTCTTCCATCTCTATTCCTCCCCACCTATATTATCTTGAATAATTGGTTGGAGTAAACAATGAGCTGTCTCCTTCTGTTATCTTTGAAGTTAAACCCAGTTGGGTTAATAAGGATATTGGGAAACATGAACTATGTTATTAGTCTCACACTCTGTGCTGCTGTGCATAACTACATTAGAACAACATGACACAGGTTTTAATCTGGGGTGAGTTTCATTCAGTGTAACTGATATCTTCAGTGTAGAACATGCTGAGTGTTTTTCTTGCATGCCTGTGTCTTCTTTCAGGTGGAGTTCTGGCAGGTCTGATTTCAGACAGGCTGGAGAAGAGGGCATCAACCTGTGGAATGATGTTACTACTTGCAGCACCCACGGTAAGAGTTTGCTCCTCTCTTACTGCTGTGTCTGAGACTTAGGTGGCCTTGCTTGGGAAGCTCTGCAGACAGCATCTTCTAGCTTGGATATAAAGAGTTTAGGAGTTTAGGCTAAGGTAAAAGGTGGCACGAAAAGTTGAGCATGTGAGCAAGCATGGACCTTAAGGCTGTTTTTACTAAACAAGCAAACAAAGTTAATGTATTGCTTGTTACAGAATTATATGGAAAGTTTATCACTCCTTTGTAAAATTTACTTCTTAGCCAGAAGTTTAACTGCTCAAAGGCAAAACTTTTGTGCTGTAACTCCTGGGAAAATAGCAGTTGAGCAGGCGAGATGGATTTTTTATTCTTTGATTCTTTTGTGAATGGTATTCTGTTCTGTGTCAGAGCTGGCAGCCTGAGAGTTTAAAATTAATTGGTCTTGTAACACAGCCCTTTCTTCTGCAAGGACATACTAAGGAGCAGGAGCATGCCCCTTGTCTCCCTCCTGTGTGAAAAGGGTCTCAAAAAAAACAAACTAGTTTTCACGTAATGCCAACTGAGATGTTTTGTAGTTGTGATGGTTTGGGAGTTCCTGCCTCCCCACACTTTGTAAAATCACCCAGACTAGACTCAGCCAGCTGGAAGTTAAGGACTGAAGCTCTATTTACAGCTCAGCACAATATACAAGCAGATATATACACTATATACAGGAATATTTACAGAAATATACAAGGTAAAGGTAATACAGAAACACGACTCCCCTCCCAGAAATCAGAGACCCCAGGAGGGGCTCCCACCACCCTTTCACCCCCTTTCCACCCCTCTGCCTTGCCCCAGGGTTTGCCTTGCACACAAGGTGAGTTTGAAGGATCAGCCAGGGGCGTTAGAAGCAGAGTGGTTAGTGAGGTTACTCAGCAGAGAGGAGAAGGAAAAAAGCTAGAGACCGAGACTCTCCAAACCTGAGAGTCTTATCTATATTTATGTTCTTGTTCTTATACATCTCAGCAAGCCTATGAGTGAAGCAGCCATCACCATTGTTTTCTTTTCACAGCCTATAATATAATTTTATCCATTAAAATATTCCAATTAGCCTCAAACCAGCACAGTAGTTAACATGGGGAAAATTAGGAACCTAGGGGTAGTGCACATGTTGACATTCATCATGCTCAGGTTTTTTGTCTTTGCAGCTGTACATGTTCTCTGCAGTCAGTAAAATGGGCCTTGAAGCTACTGTAGGTGAGTATTTTTTAATTCTTTTTCTGGCTTTCTGTTAACTTTTCATTTTTGATCCTTTGATGCTCTTTCTTTTTTCTTTACATTTTCCCTGAGCATCAAACTTCCTAGACTGACACTTGCAGGCTTTTTACAAGATAAGGAAGGAGTGCTAGGAAATGCATAAAGGATGACATGAAAATTGTGATTTAGTTAATATAATTAGTATTCTTTCTGGAGCTTGTTGTGTCAGCACTGTATTCCCTATGCCGAATGTCAAAGGTTAAATATTACTTTTGTCAGCAAAGTTAACTTCACTTGCTGCTTTCTATCTGTTATCTCTGAACAGAAGTTGAAATACAAGAGCAGTGTCTCACTGGATTTCTAAGGCTCTCTGGTGCTTGATGATGAACAAGCAAAGAAGGGGCTTATGGGTGGATTCTGTGAGCATGCCCTGCTCTTAGAGTCAGTTTGGCCAGGTTTTTCCCCTTTCTCTGACCCACTAGGATCAATAACAGCCCTGGGATGTGCTTTTTGGACTCAGACCCATCTCCTGTTATTTTTGAGAATTCACATCCCGCAGTAAGCATCGAAGTAAGATGGGAATCTGTGTTGCTTTTTCTCAATTCTGTAATGGGGTCAGGAGAGCCAAGGAAGGATTGTACCATTTGAGAACCATGGGCTCTGTCGATATGGTTAACAGTCTTTGAGGTAACTTACATTTTCCATTTTTGCCAACTTGCAATAGTGATGCTGCTTATCAGTGGTGCCCTGGTGAATGGCCCTTACGCACTGATCACCACTGCTGTCTCTGCGGACTTGGTGAGTTTGGGTTTCCTTCTGCTTTGCTCTCCAGAGAGAGACCTTTGACTTCTCCAAGATTGTCAGCAAAGGGGCTAAGGAGCTGGATAGGCAGTGCTGAACTCAACTATTGAGATTGGATCAGTATGAATGAGTGTCATGCTTGCAAGAAGCTTTTAAATGATTCATGCTTATGAACAAGACAGACCAAATCTTGTAGATGACAGCCCAAACTGAAAGTGAAGTTTGCATGGCAAACCAGATCTCAGTAAAGGTGCCTTTTCCCTTTTATACTTTGCATCATTAAATGAGGAGAGGAGTTGTACCTGTGTGAGAGATGAGCTGGGGAGATAATTTCCATCAGTGTGGAAAGTTATACCTGGCAGATAGCTTTACTTTTGCCTCTGCTACCCTCTGCCCTTTCTTGTAGTTAGTCTGGTTGACAGCAATTCCAGCTGGATCTGGTCTGTCAAATCACACAGGCCATATAAAAACATAGGCCCTGATACCTTTCATTGGGTAAGCTTCGTAAGATTGATTTCAAAGGTGTTGGTTCCTTCAAGCGCCAAGCAGGAAGCAAAAGTCCTGTGAAAGTAAATGCTTTAAATATAGGAAAAGGAGCAGGACAGAATGTCTCCAGACATTGTCCAGAGTGGCCTGAAGGGGCAGCTAGCTAGAAAGTGAGGCCTGACATCCCAACCTGGCCCTTGGGGAAAGGGTTGAAACTGCCAACAACTTACACATATGTCAACAATCAGACACCAACAAATATAAATCACCAGTTACCTGACTGCATTCTCCTCAGTGTACCAAAGGCAAAGAACTGTCTTTTATTAGCAGTTCTCTGAGCTATTTGATTTCTCTGTCTTCTACATCACTCTCCTTGTCATTTGTTTTGTTCTGAAGACCTGGCTTCTAAAATTGGTACTGCACAACTTATTTTAGCTCAGGAATTCTCTGGATTAGCATTTCAGTATATGTCCGGAATTGTGGTATTCCTGTCATAATGATCTTCTGCTGTTGTTCTGCAGAGCTTTTCTCTGTTTGCGAGGGGAAAGAGTGATGTGGAAAAAGCAGCATATTGCAAAGCTGAAATGTCATCTGCATGAGTATACAACATGCAGAACAGAAAGCTTCTTAGCCCCTGTGGTTTAAACATAATTAAATAAAGTAAAATGCTATAGGTGACAGGTTGAAGGGGTAGAAGGCTTCTTTAGTTGTTAAGAAAGGTCTTAGCTAGGATATTTAAGGCATCTTCACAATGTATATCTAATATGCAGGGGTGTGACCCAGATAATCTGTAAGGACTTTCTCAGAGTTCATTTTAGGATAGGTCTCACCCATCTTCATCACTTTAGGGTACCCATAAAAGCCTGAAAGGGAACGCTAGAGCCTTGTCCACAGTGACAGCGATCATCGATGGAACAGGATCTGTAGGTAAGCCAGAGCTGTAACATAGCCTACCTTAGCTGTGGTAGGTTAAAACAAAGGTTCTTTGAGAAACTGGGCTCTCTCCAGTTCACATTTTGCCAGCACTCAGTATGACTTAGAAAATGTGGAGAAGGTCAAGCTTAGCCTTAAAGCTCTTTAGTCCCTTTGAGGGAGGGAAGAAGGGATAAGGTTGTGGACCGATACTGGGTACAAGCAGCCAAAGCAGATGCTGTTAGGGTGTTTCTGACATGAGGGGTATTGTATTCATGCCCTCTCCACTCCTATGTGGAAGGGAAGATCGAGTAGGACTCAGCTTAATACTGAATGGGCATTTGGCTGAGCCAAAGGCAGGCATTTCTCAACTTCCAGTCTTCCAGCTTCCCCTGTGTTAGGTTGCCCTTTGGCTTGCAGCTGTACCAGTAACGTTTTGCACTTTCCTTGACCTTTTAATACATCAGATAATGCTGAGTGAACTGAGTGGAAAAATTCATCTTCCAGCTCAGAATAACTAACCTTGACTGTAGTAAATCTTACATTGCGTCATTCTGACAATCCCAATATGATGTTTTAGGTGCAGCTTTGGGACCTCTCTTAGCTGGTCTGATTTCCCCATCTGGTTGGAACAACGTGTTTTACATGCTGATGGTGGCAGATGCATGTGCCTTGCTAGTAAGTCTGAAAATACTCTTTTAATTGCTGTGTGTTTCCTTTGCGCTAAACTATCTTAAAATGCAGATTTCCCTTTTGCATTTTCAGTGCTTTGCCTTACATGAAACTTGCAGTTGTGTAGGAAATCTTCAATGAAAGGGTAAATTTGCTCACTTTGATTAAAATCAGATGAGAATTTCAAAAGTTCAGATTAGTTCTGATACATTTCAGCTCCTGACCAAATGCACATCTGTCAACTGCTGGCTGAGCAGATTACAGCAATTACAATTTTAAGCAACCCTTCATGTATAGACCTAGAAGATGCCTCAGATTCCACTCACAGAAGAATTACTACTATTTTTTTTTTTAAGCCTATTTAACAAAGTAGTAACAAATGTTTGGTGCATAGCTATATCACCAAAATCACCACGATAATGAACCTGATGGAAGTTAATACATCACATCCTGCAGATGGGCCCTAAAAACTGCTGTGTTAAGACAAAAAAATGGCATCATAACTTCTGACAAGTTCAGGGAAAAGGGGTGCAACACACACACGGTGGCCTGGGTCACAGCACATCCATTTTCCTTTTGTCTGCTGTTGAGATCCAGTGCGATTGATGGAAAGATCTGAAAAGCTTTTTAGTTTTTTATTTGGTTTGTGTTGTTTGGGGTTTTTTGTTTTGGTTTCGTTTGTTGGTTCGTTTGGGTTTTTTTTCACTTCTGACTTGCTCTGCTTTGCTTTTAAACCAAAGAAGACATGAGATGAGACAGGGCAAATCATGCTGTGCATTTTTGAAGTCAGCATTCCTGCACCCACCTCTAGGCTGGCCTGTAGGTTAGGTTTTGGCATTTGCCACAGGTTTCCCTGGCAGACATCTGTATACTGGCTTTGTTCTCCAGCAGAGAGCACTGTCTATGCCTACCTCCTACATGTCCTGAAGTATCACCTACTTAGCCTT
>VWYK01065918.1:72185-103988 GCA_013399775.1 Semnornis frantzii | reverse complement strand
GTAGACATCACCATTGTTTTCCTTCACAGCCTATAGTATAATTTTCTCTATTAAAATATTCCAATTAGCCTCAAACCAGCCCATCATGAAATCGCAAGGTGGTTGTGAAAAGACTTCAGAAATACTCCTTCCTCCTTACTGGCTGTCTCCAGACAAAGCCCTGTACCCTCAGAGTGTTGCACTGAGCTCAGTACTCCTGCAGAGGAGATAATCCCCAGTGTGACATGAGAAAAGCAAAGTCTTTGAGTTGACATTGAGGCTTTTTTCATCTAAATTCAAGTTACACCCAAAATTAATTAATTTGGAAGTAAAATAATTAAAGTGAAATTAATAAAAAGTTTAAAATTTCTACATAAAATATGTTAAATATCTGGAAATTAAGTAAATAAATTAGGTAAGTTTATAGTTGAAGTGTGTTACCACTGATGATCAGCAGCTCTGATTCCTCATTTGTGCTCTTGTCAGTATTAGGTATTCCATGTTGCAGAGTGAGGTGGAAGATTGTTGCAGTAGGCTGTTGTTGTGGGGTTTTTTCTCTCTTACAGTTACTTGCTAAATGAAATTGAAAAGTCTCCTGTTTCTTTACAGCAGCAGTTAAAAGGTTTTGGTGTAAAGCTCTGCTATTGAGAGGGCTGACTCTGCTGTTGTAGCAAATCCTGGGGTTTGTAACTCTGGTTGGCTCTGCTTTTCCCATTCTTTGGGTACAGCACATAGATGCCTGTGTTCAAGTGTTAGCTGTTAAAATTATTTCATGGTGCTTTAGCCTCTTAGGTGGTATTCAGTTCCATCAATCTTTGCTGCTCTCATACCCTTGCGTATTGATTTAAGGGGACTGACCCCACTAGAAGGGAGTGGAGACAGGGCTACTTTCCCCTCCCTCCCCCCTCCCTGCACTGTTGTACTTGAAGCTAAAGTGTGTATTCTGCCCCATATTCACTGCATGACAGGAACTTACAGGACTTGCAGTATATTCTATAGCTTGTAAAGTTTCCTGCTCTGGGTTTTTTGTGTCTGAGTTTTGGTTTTTGGCTTTTGGTTGTTTTTTCCCCCCCCAGATTTATGGGCAGGGTCGTGTCCCTTTTGCCCATCCTTGGGCTTCTCAGGTGCAGGCAGTTTACATTTTGTCTGTTCTGCTGCTGCATACTCCCCCCAGTATTTTCTGTTTTCTTTTGTGCAATCTGATGTCTCTGCAATGGATTAGCAAATTGTGCTTATCTTAACCAACGTCTCTGGCTTCTTTTCCTCTTTGCCCACCCAGAGGGGAGTGAGTGGAAAGAGGTAAACCCCTCTGTCATGATCAGATTGCTGAGTTAAAGCCAGGCCACCCTGAAACNNNGTTAAAGCAAACGTTAGGTTTAACTTCTTAAAACACTAATACTTTGAGAGAGTGTAGAAACTTCCATTTGTAACAGTGAGACTCTGTAACAGTAAGGAGCCCCGGAAGTTCTGTCTTTATTCTGCATGGGAATCATCAAATTTTATTTGTAATATCACTTTCCTGTATCTTACTACATCTTTTAAAGTGAGCTTGTAAGTATTGGCCCTGCGCAGGCAAATTGCCGTGACTGACTACTTGTCCTGACTCATTGTGTCGCTCTTCACACACAGAGTCACTTTTCAGAATAGCAGCTACGATAGGTTTACGTTCCAAAATTTCGATCTGCCATGTGTTTTCTTGAGGTCTTGGGTTCCCTCTGCTGGTGTCCTTGCGCGCCTGCTGGTAAAGTAACCAGCTTTTCACAATCGGCTTTTTACAAAGAAATAGATCCCTCAGTTGTGAAAACGAAATGTATTTTCCTCTTGCCTCTTCCAAATATGGACTAAGCACCTGTAAATTTTTGATCTTTTTATTTATTCACTTAAACTGAGTTTGGTATTACAGAGATAACATTTAAAATGAGGAATTCTTTGTTTAACAGTGGACATCTTATCCTGAAACTTGGCTTGTTATGTATCTGTATAGATATTAACACAGATACTGTGACTGTTTTTTGCAGTTCTTACTCCGTCTTATTCAGAAGGAACTTCGGTGTCACACAGATCATACCCTGTAAGTGCTATGCATGGCTGTTGCTATCTAATAAGAATTGAAAAATATGTTGCTAAGCCTTTGCCCCATAATACCTCAATGTAAATTGAATGTGTTGAGGTTTCTGTGTGTCATAGAATGGTAAGGTTGGAAGGGACCTCAAAGATCATCTAGTTCCAACCCCCTGCCATAGGCAGGGACACCTCCCACTAGCACAGGTCACTCAAGGCCTTGTCCAACCTGGCCTTGAATACCTCCAGGGAGGGAGCAGCCACAACCTCCCTGGGCAACCTGTGCCAGTGCTTCACCACCCTCACTGTAAAGAACTCCCTCCTAACATCTTAAAATCTCCCCTCTGCCAGTTTAAACCCATTGCCCCTTGTCCTGGTATTACAAGACCTTGTCAATAATCCCTCCCCAGCCTTCCTGTAGGCCCCCTTCAGATGCTGGAAGGCTACTCTAAGGTCTCCTGGAAGCCTTCTCTTCTCCAGGCTGCAGAGCCCCAACTCTCTCATCCTGTCCTCATAGCAGAGCTATGTGTCCATTGCTGTCTGCATTGCTTCAAACGACTCAGTTTGGTGTTTTCAAATAGTTGATATTTTTCTTTTAGAACATTTTATACTGAGACATATCTGCCCTGAAAACATATCTCTGTCAGTCTCTTGGTTATGGTTTGGATTTCCCTACATACATAATCTTCCTGGGTTTCATCATGGAGCATGCAGGTGTGAAATAAGAAGCTACTCAACTGCTTTCTTTGTTTGTTTATGTTTTCAAATGTAATTTGTTCCCAGAGGTCTCCTTAAAGGAGGGGAGTGCCTGAATTAACGGTGTTTTGAATCAAGGGGGAAGAACTCCATTGAATCAATGGAGGTAGCCTTGCAAAATCTAAACTGAGCCCTTTCATTGTAGTTTTGAAGTAAAACAGACAGAGAATAGAAAAGTACATGGCCAAAGATGGAGCCTGCATTTGGAAGTTAATGGCAGTTACACCTCACACCTCAAATTTTCCTGTCTGGTTGCTGTCCTTTGGCAGGTTTAAAGAACACTGAGCTGCAAGACCAGATCTGGAGGAGGATTGTGTCAGTAACCAGAGCATTTCTCTGTAAAACAAACTTAATGGAATGCATTCATCTATATTTAAGGGATTCTGTTTGGTGAAGAACTTTGCATGCTTACTGGAAGCAACGCGAGAAATGCAGCTGGTACATCCCTGAAGCTCTTATTTTTGCACATGAATAAGTACCTCAGGATGGCAACTATTCATCAGATGAAGAGACAGGAACAGTGGGAAGGTTTTAGCAGCGTGCCTCAACTGAGCCAAAGAGAAATGCCAAGTGCCTTTTTATTTCTTTTGATAGAATGTTTTTACTTAAAATGTCAACTTGTGTATTTTCCAGAAACAAGTCAAAACTAGAGCATAAGGGAGTTGAAATTCTCATGGTCTGACAGTGAAACCACCCCAGCGTCAGTGAGCAAAGTATGTGTCCCTTATGCCAGCTTGCACACATGAAGGGCATCGTGTTATGAAGCTGGTTATTAAGATCTACTCCTTTTAGTATTCTGAAGCTGCTGAGACAATAATAACCTCGCTGTAGTTCTTAACTACAGTACAACTTCCATTTTCCAAGGACAACATCCTGCCTTTTGGTAGGTAATGAAATGGAACTGACTGTGGCAGTTAGCAGTTCTCACAGCCTCTCTGGATGGATGTTAGTCCTTAGTTAAGACTGTGCAAAAAAGGAGTATGAAGCAACAAATGTAGGTTATGAGTCAGAATTTCCAGGGAGGGGGCTCTAATGTTTTCCAGGGCATTATAAACTGGTTGTGCTAATGTCACATATTTGTGCTGGGTTGAAATTGCCACCTTTGGGGTGGCAGAGAACTGTTGAGCTATCGTACTTGAGTACTACAGGAGTGAACAGATGAGCTGCTTTAGTGCCTGCTGCCACAGTGATCTCTGTTGGGTACTTCCTAACTTCACTGCTGGTGTGTGCATATAGAAGTCATTGTCAGACCAGGGCCTTAAAAACCAGAAATCTCTTTCAAGTGGCTAATTTGAAGTGGCTCTGAATTTCAAATTTGGAGCTAAACTACCAGAAAAGAAAAATTACCTAGGTGATAGGTTTTAAGACAGCATTTCAGTACCTAGTGTTACTCATCAAATAGATGGTTTCATGTCTTCAAAACATATCATTTCTTTGTACAGCTATCTCCTTTGCAAAACAGATGTTTCTGTGGTTTTTCTATCTTATTTTTTTTTCAAGATGTACAAAGTAAAAGATTTTTTTTGTATGAAGTGTTTATACTTAGATCAACAAAGCTAGATAATTTAAACTGTGTACTCTTTGTAACTGTATTTATTGAAGCTCTAGGCGTATGTCTTGTTGTGAACTATGCTCTTAAGTTTTGTGAAACAACAGAGTGGTCTTTAAACTTGGTTCACTTGATTAAGCCTGGCAAAATATGGATAAATGTCTCAATCAGCTGCTGGTGTTGTGGTCCATGTGCTGGCACAACACTTCATTTCCAGGGCTGGTTTGTAATTGTTCAGTCTTTAATGAGGTTTTTTCCACTGGTTTAATTCAGCACATACTTTATGCTTGACTTGAACAGTGTAAGAATGTGTTAATCTTTAACTGTTTTAATGAGCAGAGACACAGGGAAGATTTCAGTCCCACAAAGACTAAACAGAAGGTACCAAAGTTAAGTGAAGGCTTCATGTAGGCCCTGACTCTGCAGTTACCTAGATGAATGGTTAACTTCACATATTTTGAATACACCTGTTGAGACCAACAAGCAGATTCATAAATCTTTGCTGTGTTTGGGCTTTAGGCTGTGGTTAAATGTGACAGAATTAGAATTCTGCAGCACCATTACTTGAAAGGATTTCCATCCCAGTGGTGTGGCACACTGCCTCTTGCTCAGCCACACTGACCCTAGGGGACTGCTGGCCAGACCAGGGGAGTAATCAGGTCTCCAATAGGGGGAAAAAGTAATATTGCAATTGTTAAAAAAACCTGCACTGGCACAACTTCATTGGCTATGTGAGTAGGGAGGGAGGGGGAACTTCTTTAGCTGAAGATGCCAATCCCTTGACCTGAAAAAAAGTATATGGAGCTGTGTTTATTGAAACAATTCAAACTCTGCTACAGGCAGATTTTGAGAGGCTGTTTCTGATGGGCTAAAGTGTCAGGGTGAAATGCCTTCAGTTATACTTCACAGTTACGTGTTGTAAAGATAGTTTAAAACAGTGGTTCGGGGTTTATGTTTTACTTGTTGGGGCTGCTGCTAATATTTATTTATTTATTTATTTGAATAGCTTTTGCACTGTAGTGACTTGGGTATGAAATGAAGAGTAGTGGAGGTGCTGGGCTGAGTCCTTCCTTCCACTGATTGTAGGCAGGAACTCTAGGACTCCTAGTGTACTGGTGTGTTTCCTTCCTTGCTGATGTACAGCGTTTCAGTTCCTCCCATCTATGATTTATTGAAGGAAAAAGACAAAAATATTTTCTTTCCTTTCTTAACAACTCCAAAGGTACCCCCAGGTTGTGAGTAAACTGTGTGTTTTGTTAGTATTGGGTGTCAATATCCACTCATCTGGAAATGAGCAAGACTGACAACATTCTGTGTGTAGAAATGTGAGTGACCAGTAGGTAGAGCCAGATTTAAATGTGGCTGCAGGATTTGTGAGTCGGTTTTAATGCTGGTTATTGTGACTTTTAATCCATTTGCCATCCCATGTTGAATAAAACCTCTTTGAAATGAAAAGTGTTGCTTATTTAACCTTCTACACCTCCATGACAAAGTGCACTGTTTATTGGCTGGAACGATAGACATCCTTGCTGTGACAACTCTCCTGTCTCTTGTAAGGGTAGTGAAAATGGTTCACTGAGAGAACAAATTATAACCTTTTGGTTTGAAAATGGTGCCCTCCTCAGCCTGAACATGTGAACTTTTAAATTTTGTAGGTTGTACAATGTCAGTATTTCCAGTCAGCTGCACCAGAAGGCTATATTCTGCTTACATATCACAGAACTACCTGGCTGGAAAAGACCTTAAGATCATCGAGTCCAACCATAACCTAACATCTCCCTGTACACAGCTGTTAGACCATATCCCTAAGCACTTCATCTGAACGTCTTTTAAACACCTCTAGGGATGGTGACTCCACTGCTTCCCTGGGCAGCCTATTCCAGTGGCAAATGGTCAAGTCTAAACCTCCCCTGGTGCAGCTTCAGGCTGCTTCCTCTCCTCATATCACTCATTACCTGGGCATTGTACAAAAGAAGGGAGATTCAAATTCATGTTTCTGTTCTGCATGATTCAGAGCAGTAGCCTCCAGCAGGATGTGAGAACCTTGGCAGCAGGATGTGGTTCTCCAGCAGGGTGTGGGAACCATGGCAGCAGGATGTGGTTCTCCAGCAGGGTGTGAGAACCATGGCAGCAGGATATGGTTCTCCAGCAGGATGTGAGAACCTTGACAGTTTCTGGATGTGCTACTGTAAAGATGTATCTCTGATGCATGTAGGAAAGGTTTATAGGGTGGGAAAAAGATGAACAGGTAGCAAGGAAGGTGACATGTTCAGAAGTGACTTTGAGACTTCTTTTGCCTCTAGGTTGAACTGGTAGTGTTCTCTGTACAGAGACAAGACTTACTTGTATATGTTTTGCCAGTTAGGAAATGCCAGAAGAGATTCTGTCATCCACTCTGGGAGGGTATTGCATGTACTTGTGGCATAATATCCTTAGAATAACAGTAGCAACCCTGCCTGTGTGCTTGTGCCAGTGCCACGCTGCCTCAGACTGGCTGACCTCATCGTGCCTGTTCTTGGGAATTTGGTTGCTGTTGGTAGGTTTCTTCAGTGGCTGAAGTGTGGAGCTGTTTATATGAGAAGTGCTGCTCAGGGTTAGGTATATGTAAGAGGGTATAAATTCAGAGGCTGTTTGGAGCTGCTGGAGGCAACTGTTCTTCATGTGGAGTTAATATGAGGAAGATTGTTTACAATCCTATCAAATGATGAGGCCTGGAATTGATAACAGTGGTGTCCTCTGGCCTGAGTGAAATTTTATGGCCTGCATATTATAAAAGGGGTTAGATTAGATTATTTCATTATTTGTCCCAACCTCAGAGTTTATCTAGTATGATGTTCTGATTTGCTGAACTATGTCACTTTCACCTTAGAGCAAGCCTGGTTTGATTTTGTTTTGCTGTCTGCTGAACTACCCATGCAATGGTACAGGCTCTTTCTTCCTCCTGCTCTCTTCTCACAGCCTGCCATGCTTGTGGAGGGACTGTAGACAGCTTGGTGGGAGGTGTGCATCTGCATGCTTTGGGACCTGAGTAACCTTGAACCTCATTTTCTGGCGTACTGAGTTAAGAATCTGTCATCCTTAAAGCAGAAGAGGGGAAAGGAAAATATTTAGCTGTTGGCATGCTTCAGCCTCATGTCCAGTGGCCTTAGTGTTTTGTTGTCTGTCTCACTGCCTGAGTTTAATAAACCTGATTGCCGCTGTTGTTCCCTTGTCTCCTTTCTTCTGGTTATTTTTCAGTTTGAAATAAGAAGAGAATTAGTTAACATCACCACCTGATGCTTTGGGTTTATTTCTTCCTCTGTATTTCACTCTTGATGTAGTATGCTGGTTACCCTTCTGCTGAAATGAAACTTTCATGTCTCTGTAAATTGTGACTGCAAGAGGCAGACTTTCCTTAGGCATATCTCAGGGAACCTGCATCTGCTGCATCAGGAGACTGAGCATCACAAATGTGTTGAAGGTTTCTCTTGATGCTGTACTTACCTAGAGGATTCTAAGGATGTTTTCTTCACCTCAGAATGTTACTGGGGGTTAGGATTTCTCTCCCTTCTCTTACAAAAGCAGCTGACAAATATTCATCCGCATTTCCACAATGCTTCCTTTGGCACATTTGTTTCAGGCAGAGGAAGGCACTAAACTGATTTCAGGTGTACTACCACATAAGTCTAAGCATTGGAATGCCATCAAAAAGGCTGATGCTCCAGGTAATGTCTCTTGCTTAGATGGGACTGATAGGATATTTCCTTTGTTGTATAGGGGTTGATTACAGTCTTCACTCCAGGCTTTTCTAGCCATTCAGAAATGGAAGACAATCAAGAACACTTTTCAGGAGTGTTTTATGCCACAGCTTCCTAAAATTCTGTCTTTCTGGTTGCAGTTGGTAAGTGTATTCCATGCCATACACTCCATACACGGATACTTGCACAAACCCATGGAATATTCTTGATTGTGGCTGTTAAATAAGTATCCAGATGTAAATAAATACAAACGAGTGTCAATTTTTGTTGTTGTTGTCATCTTTTATTTTACCTCCCCTAGAGTTTTATCTGCATGTTAGTGAGATTAGGAAAAAAGGGAAGTCAAGAGCCCATTAGCATAAGTCAGCAGGAGGATTCATTCCAGAACTTGGACACACTTCATCTAAAAAAGAGCAATGGCCTTTTTGTATGAAAAGAAAATTGCTACAGATCTAAAAAGGGAAGTGCAAGGACAAAGCTGGGTCAGTTTTGCAAATGAATAGAGGACATCAAGTGATAACATGGTTAAGTGCAGATTGTAATTCAAGTGTAAGAGAAATACAGATGTGGGATGGAGTAAGAGTAAAAATACAAAGAAGGCAAAGTGTGAGAAACTTGAGTTAACTGGAAAACTATGAAAAGAGGTGAAAATCTGGTGCTGGGATTTAAAAAGGGGGAAGAGACTACTCACCCCAAAGATCTGCAGGTGGAAATGAGGGGGCTGCTCTCCCTGTGACTCTGGCAGGTGCCAGGCTTAGCCTGTGGAGAACCTGGGAGCCTCTAGGGACTGAGAGAAGATGGATGCTGTGCCTGGTTGTGGAGATACTCAGCTGCTGGGTCCTTTCTCCTGGCCTACATAACCTACAAGATAAAGGGATGCTTTGGCCTGGACAATCATCTGATTTTTAAGTTGCCTGAGGGTTCATTTGAAGTGCAGCATTTTTATTCTCACATCTGTAATTATTTTCTCTCTTTTTTTTTTCTTTTTTTTTTTCCCCCTCTCCTCTTCAGGCACTATTACTTCCTGTGCTTGTGAAAACTGCCTGCAAGGGTTGATCCTAACTCAACACTGCAGTCACTGAAGGGCTTGGCAGGACCCTGTGGAGCTGTCATGAGACTTGCATCCAGGTAGTGCTCGGTGATGTATCACGTTTTGGCATCATTGTGCTCCTTCACTTGTGTGAGGGCAGGTTGGACACAGGGTCGAACGAGCAGCTGGTAGAAAACCTGAGCTGGCCTGGGTTTTGAATGTGCTGTTCATGCAAAGTGCAGGCCATAAGGCATTTCCCCAAAGTGACAAAGAGCACCACAGAGGATGCCATAGGGAAAATAAAGGCATGAAATGCATAAGAGCTTATGTAGCGTAACCACAAAAGGCAACACAAACAGAAAAGGGAGTGCCTTAACATGAAGGGAAGCATACTAAGGCAAATAGAGGGTGAACAAATTTAGCCCAGCAGAACTGAATTCTCTCATTATCTCAACTCCAGACTTGGGCTCAGGCCCCACATTGAGCACCAAATATGGACTCTCCTGGTTTTAACTTGGCTGGCAACATGAGCCCCAGCAAGCCGCTCACAACAGAGGGGTTTTTACTTTCCCCTTCTGTGGAAGGTTAACATTTCCCCCAAAATAAAATCACCAGACTAGCCTAGAAGATTTGGAAGCAAAATGAAGCTATATTTACAGCAAGCTAATATCTAAAAGCATAAAATACAATGTATATGTGCAAAAATACATTTACAAAGTAGAGATAACTCAAGGACCCTCTTAAGGACTCAAATCAGCCCTCTGCACAAACCCAGAGGGGCTTCCAACAGCCTCCTTCTTTCCCCTCCCCCTTTTTTCCCTCTCCTGTCACCTCCCAGAGGGTCACAAATAAAGGCTCTCAATGCAAAGCAGGGTTTGCAGAGGAGAGGAGCAAGAAGAGAGGGAGAAGTATTTATGCTACTGAATGTTATCCCCATCAGCAATCAAATGGAATCATATAGATTTACCTTTGTTATTCTTTTTGCATCCAATAGCCAATTATTTAAGTTTTTACCTTTTTGTTTTTGTTGGTTTTTTTTGTTTGTTTGTTTTGTTTTTTTTCCTATTCAACGTTTCTGGAAAGTCCATCTCTTGTTCACAGACACAAAAAACTAAACTAAGCCTTAAATCATAATACCCACCCTCCCCTTTGGGTGAGCAAGAAGGAAAAGGACCCAGGAGGCAAGAGATGTTAGCTGACCTAAGAAGAATTTGCTGCTGGGTTACAGGGACATTAGATTACACAAAAGCAAAGAGAAATACGGGAGCGGGCAGCAGCAGGGGAGCAGACGAAATGTGAACCGTCCGTGCCGGTGAAACCAGGCACAAGGGAGGCAACTGCCTGGAAGCCGGGGCAGAAAACACAGCAGTGAACCAGGGGAGCTTAACTGTTTTTCACACAGAATTAACCAGGTTGGAAAAGACCTTCGAGATCATCGAATCCAGCCTATCACCTAACACCTCCTAATTAACTAAACCATGACGGCACTAAGTGCCTCCTTCAGTCTCCTTTTAAACACCTCCAGAGACGGTGACTCCATTACCTGCCCGGGCAGCCCATCCCAATGCCGATCACTCTCTCTCTCTGAAGAACTTTCTCCTAAAATCCAGCCTAAACCTGCCCTGGGGCACTTTGAGACTGTGTTCTCTTGTTCTGTCACTGGGTGCCTGGGAGAAGAGACAAACCCTTCTTTCTTACAGCTAGAAACGCCCCCAGTAGTTAAGAGAGCCTCTACATAAAGGTGAGACCTTGAGCTGGCTCGATCGGGGAAGGTAAGATACATCTGCAGAACGACAGCTAAAGCCTGCGAGGCAGGGGGCTAAAGTCATACTCACAGGGAGAAGTTGGCCAGAACATTGACAAGAGACTGTAATTTTGTTGGAAGGTCAGAAAGTGACAGCAGAGACCAAGGAGTAAAAGGGCTTTATTTAGATGACTCCATGGGTATGCAAACAATTGCCCAGGAATGCAATGAATATGTATCACTGTAAGTGTGTATAAAGCATGTAGAGACCACCTGCGGCTCTGCCAACCGGGAGGGCTACCCCATCCCATCCAGCCCTTCATAAAGGCAATATCTGGCTTCATAGCTGTCACCTGTTAGGTTGTGATTGATCTCCTGGCATCACCAACAACAGGAAACTTTACAAGCTACAGAAGTAGTGCCACAAGCCCCCACCAACCCCTTCCTGTCATGCAGTGAGCATGTCGGTGTGGTGTAGAATAACAATTCGGAATCACAGAATCAATCAGGTTGGAAAAGACCTTGAGACTAAAATCATGGCAACAAGCACCACATCCAGTTTCTTTTTAAACACTTCCAGGGATGGGGACTCGCTCCAATGCCACTCTCTTTGTGAAGAACTTTTTCCTGACACCCAGCCTAAACCTCCCCTGATGCAGCTTGCGGCTGTGTCCCCTCCTTCTGTCACTGAGTGCCTGGGAGAAGAGACTGTAAGGAAAATTAGTCCAATCCAGAAGTTTGTTCACAATGGAGACAGAGGAGTTCTGTAAAACTTTATTCAAATAAAGGAAGAGTCTGCGGGACAAATCCCTGTGGGGTCTCTTCAATTGCTGGAAGGCACAGGTTCCCTTCCCTAAATTCCCAGACACAAATTTCCCTATCCCTTTCCCCATTGGCTGAGGTACTCAGGATTTACAGTCTTCCTGAGACACCCCACTACATGTACCCCCCTTTACATGTAACCCCCCTGCATCACACATCATATGTTTATATGAATTAGGTTCTTCACTTCTCTGGCTGGAGAAGTTAATATTCAGTAGTCTATTGAGCCTGAAAGTTCAGAAGTTCAGGCTGTGTTCAGTACCTGTTATCTTCACACAGCCTCCCCACTGATTTACAGACAAGGCCCTTAGCAGAGGTCCATTGTGATTTACATCCACATAGATAAGATGAACTGTCTGATTCATTCCTCCTTATTTCAACTCTCTCTCCACAATTCTTCATTTGTAAAGACACTACCCACCTTAATCCTATCAAGACCAGCCCCCAAAGTCTGCACTGTGCCACTGCAGGGGTAGGAATAGTGAGAGCAGGATACCCTTGTCCCTGGTCCCTTCCAGTGGGGCTAGTCAGCTTAAACCAATACAGCTGGATTTTGCTGTCCAGTAGGTACAGGGAGCCTGGCTCAAAAGAAGCAGTGAAGATCAATATCTTCAGTTCTTTTGGGGTTTTTTGGGGGGATTTTTTGGGTTTTTGGGTTTTTTTGCGTGTGATAGGTAATTTTTTACAGGCGGGCACTCATACCTGAGTGATGCAAAGGCAAAACTTTTGGAGGGAATGGGTTTCTTCTGCATCTTCTCCCAAAACACAGAGATATTATTTCTGCTGCAAAGGGCAGAATATTATTGTTGAGTCTGAGTCAACCCAATTTCAACATAGGCCACATGAGGCTTCAGCTTAATTAGCAAAGCAGACTCTGAAACTATTCTTAAATTGCACTGATTGTCTGGTAGTAAACAGCTGAACGTTGCATTATTCCGTGGCAGCGCCTACAGATTTGGGTTTATGCCAATAAATGTAACAAGGATTCAGCCATTAAAAGCCTTTATAAAACTTTATTCACTTTTCCTCTGGCTGCAGTTACAGGCAAGGAAGAAAACACATGAACAAAGAACAGCAGAGGTCACAAGAATGTATCCAAAGCATCTCTCTCCAAAACAGAAGGAGCTGAAGTGGGCTGCAGGCTCACCTGTGCTGGATGGCTGTCACCCCACCTAAGTGTGTGTGTCCTCAGCTTGGCACTAGTTCTTTACTTTCTTGATTGCTATCACAGAATTACAGACTGTCAGAGGCTGGAAGGGACCTCGAAAGATCATCTAGTCCAACATCTCCTGCCAGAGCAGGATCACCCAGACCAGATTCCTATGTTAGGGATTGGGTTTAGAAGTAAGAAAGTTTGCTCATTTGCAGGGCACTGAGATGAATCCAGTACCACAGCTGGTCTGCGTGTCTGGCTGCAAAATGGTGTGGCTGCTGAAAGCTGCCAGGAATAGAGAGAAACCTTCTGGTTCTCTTGTTCTGATTTTTGCAGCAGCCGTTCTCAATATAGCACTGCTCAAAAACGCAGAACTGGGCTGCCTGACAAATCCAGGGTGCGGGCAGAGGAGCCTGAGAATGTGCATTTGAGGACAGATCTGCCTTAGAGCTACATTAGACAGACTAACTTTCTATACACTTTGCTGTCAGGCAAATCATGAGACTTTAAACTAACCCCAGATTTCAGGGAAACATTTTTTTTCTTGTGGAGGATGAAAGCCCTCTCCAGCAAACCACCCAGAAATGGTGAATGGATGAAATCCCCTGAACATCTGCAGTAGAACTAACATCTAGAAACAATTTTCAATGTAATTTGAAATGAGGCCCCTTGGTAGAAAGGTTGCAGACAATGTGAGTCATGCAGTAACAAGGAAAACAAAGCTCCCATATTTGCTTCCTTGCAGTCCTCTAATAAAATAATTCATCTGTCAAAACAGCATCTAAATGTCATTTCTGTCTCTTATCACAAAAGGAAATGTTATTCCTAAGTGCAGAGTGGCTCCTACACACAGTTTCTTCTATCCTCATAAAAACAGTCAAAATGGATGATTAGCAGCTCTGGTGCATTCACCTTGTGCATCCTTTGTGTTCCCATGTGGAACTGCCTTCTACTGTCTCTATTTTTCAAGCACAGCTACAACTGCCCACCTAGACATGTTCTATCAGAACAACAAGTGACTCCATGGTAAACTGTCTCACTACTCATAATTTTTACACCCAAAACCACATTTAGTAAGCACTTGAAGGCTGTAGGAGTTTCCAGTAAGTTTAGTGTTCTGTGGCATGAGACTATTTTCAATCAAGTTTGTCCAATCAAGTTTGTGAATTACAGTTTGATTCACTCAGCATCAGATCCTGGGTCGTTTTGGACCATCCAGTCTTTGCTGGGTTCTGTCTGCACAGGTATGTAGGCTGTCTACATGTAGGCAGCTCACACTCCCCGAGGGGATGTGCTGACTGTCAGAGCCTGGGCTGGGGTGCCAAGGGCAGGACACTTTCACAAAGTGATCCACTGTGGTGCACTTTGTGTTTTGGGAGAACTCGTCCAAGCTTAAACCTACTCAATTTCAGAATGTGAGGCAGAGGTAGTTGTTGAAGCTGACAGGCTCTCAAGTGACCAGCACCAAAATAAACCACACAGCAGATGTAGCCAGAGAGCAGCAGTGACACCACTGGGGAGAAGCGGGACTCTGAAGGCACAAGAGGAGCATGCAGCTCCTCCTAGGTAGTGGAAGGTTTGTATATCTTCATGGAAGGCTCCATAAAAATGCCTACAAATAATATTTGGCAACGTGGAAACAGAAATGGTGATATTTTGCAGGTTGCAGTTAGACGCTGTGGCAGGCTAGCAATACTTAATTCATGCTGGGCACCACCCATCTTGGGGGTGGGTGTGTTCATGGGTGAAGGCATGTTCATAGTACATGTCACTGCTTAAAGGTGTAGAGAGACTCAAACACATCTCTGCACATAGATGTGAATGCCAACCAGACGTGTCTCTGAACAGCAGCTCTTCAGCAACAGGCATGGTTCTGGGAAGCTGGTGTGATTGGGTTGGAGGAGGGTAGAAGGATGTGTAGAAGATAAATACACCAAAAGCACCATTTTATTAAGAGAAACAAAGTGATGTGTTGCCTTTGGCTGTCTCCCTGGCAAGCGTGAGGCTCCAGCACTCACACACTCCAAAGCAAGCAGGGCTTGGCATCTCTGCAGGAATCCTGTCTTGTCAGTAAGTGACTCTGGCTTTGTGGCTTTTCTGCTGCTTTGGGGCACTGTTATCCTGGGCAGAGCAGTGGCAGGGAGCTGGCTGCACCGATGGCAGGAAAGCAAGATGGCAAAAGACGGGGACACTGCACTCCTTGGATGAAATGGGGCAGAGGCAAGAGTGTGAAGCTCCCTCAGCCACGGCAGATGAAGACATTGGGGCAGGTAGTGGGGAGCAGAGTACTGGCCAGAAGAGATGGTGATGGAAGAGCAGCAAGAGAAAGAAAGAAACAAACAGGAAGAGTGCAAGGAAGAGAGGTGGGGCTGGAGAGCAGAGCTGGGCACAACATTGTGCTCTTTTCAGTGGAAGACTGCTGGGCTCATTTTATTTCTCTGTGTTTATTTCTCTATGTTCCTGTTCTTCTCAGTTTCTTGTAGAAAAGTTTGTTTGCTGCCTAACTGATGTTTTTGAACAGTGCCAAAGAAGCAATAATACATTTTGATCAATTACTCAGTCAGAGGAAGAGATCTAAGGAAGGGGGAAATCATTGTGTCCAGTGCCCAGGTAGTGAAGAGGCAGCTACAGCTGAGAGGGTGAGGATTACAAACAAACAAACAAACAAAAAAAGGTCATTCATTCAAAGAAGAAGGAAAAAAGGAGGAAGAAAGGAGGAAGGGGTGAATGAAAGACTAGGAAGGAGACTGCTTCAGCTGCATGGGAGTAAGAAGAGAGAGTAATGCCCCTCTGGACAAAGCTTCTCTTTAAATGCCAGCAGCCATCACGCTAAGAGCTCTCAAGGACAGCTGGGAGAGTTGTCCCCAGTGATAGTCCCTGAGCTGCTCTCCTCAATTCTGAGGATAAATACATGCTGTAGGCATGGTGACACTGGGCCCTTCCCTGTGCAGGAACTCTGAAGGGAAGCACTGGCTTGAGTTTGTTTTCTTTAATGCAATGTGATGTTGTGGACTTGAATGTTCACATCTCAGAACCAACATTGCTAGTCTCAGGGTTCGCCTCTAAGAAAGTGCAGGGTGCAGGACTGAAGGGAGGAGGTATGGACTGAGACCCAGCACCATGGTGAAACCTTGAGCTGTGCAGGGCATAATCCAGTGGAGGATGAAGGAAGGGTAATGAGAAATATTTACCAAAAGGGAAAAAAAAAAAAAAAATCAACCAATTTTTGTGTGAGGCACTCTCTTCCTCCCATAAGCTACTTCCATTTCATTTTCTGAAATGCTTCATTGCTGCCTTTTCTCCTGCCTGTACCATTAACTTCTGATATTTACTGTTTTTCCACAGGAAAAGGAGTCTTCTCAGTGCATGAAAATCTCAGATCAATTCTGTTTCTTGATGCAAGTTTCTGGCCCTCAAAGTTGTAGAGGAAAGCTCAGTATGTGATGTGGATGAGCAGCCAGGTTCAGAAGGCAGGAGACACATGGAAAAGAAAGGGCACAGCCATGTAATATGAAAACAGAAGCTAATGATTTCTCATCCAGTTTCTCTGGTCATGATCCATGATTTTTAGAAATGGTGACAGTGCTGACAGAGAAAGTTCTGATGGTGATTTTCTTGGTAACACTCCTCAGGAAAAAACATCACTGAACTCAATGTAACTTTGGAAACTGCAAGAACAGTCAAAGGTTTCCCCATTGCATACAACCTTCGGTATTCTGGTGGTGCACTCCAGGCAGTTTCACTGCTTTCTGAGGCTTTTGTCACTCTTTTCACAGTGCCTGTGTCTCTCTTCTGGCCTCCCACTCGAAAAGATGAGACTCTTTAATGTCTCTGTTGAACAAATGTCCTTCTGCTTGTTAATGGAAACAGGACTGAATGACCTGTGGCAACAGAATAAGCATGATAAAACACATACAGTACAGAAAGGTCACAGAATGGTTTACGTTGGAAGGGACCTCAGAGATCATCTAGTTCCAAACCCCTGCCATAGGCAGGGACACCTCCCACTAGAACAGGTCATCCAAGGCCTCATCCAACCTGTCCTTGAACACCTCCAGGGAGGGAGCAGCCACAACCTCACTGGGAAACCTGTTCCAGTGCCTCATCCCCCTCACTGTAAAGAACTTCCTCCTAACATCCAGTCTAAATCTCCCCTCTGCCAGTTTAAACCCATTGCCCCTTGTCCTGTCATTGCAAGACCTCATCAATAGTCCCTCCACAGGCTTCCTGTAGCCCCCTTCAGATACTGGAAGGTCACTACAAGGTTTCCTCAAAGCCACCTCTTCTGCAGGCTGCAGAGCCCCAACTCTCTCAGCCTGTCCTCATAGCAGAGCTGCTCCAGCTCTCTGATTATCTTTGTGGCCTCCTCTGGACCTGCTCCAACAGTTTCATGTCCTTCCTGTGCTGGGGGCTCCAGAACTGCACACAGTACTCCAGGTGGGATCTGACAAGAGCAGAGTAAAGGGAGAGAATCCCCTCCCTTGCCCTGCTGGCCACACTGCTCTTGATGCAGCCCAGGACTCGGTTGCTGTCTGGGCTGCATGAGCAAACTGAAGGCTCATGTTGAGCTTTTCATCAACCCAGACCCCCAGGTCCTTTTCCTCAGGGCTGCTGTTATATATTTGAGATATTATCTAACTATCTAAGAAGGACTGTACCTTAACAATCATGTTAAACTATGTACTGCAAAGAACTATGCAGAGGCCCTTTATACTGACCCCTAGCCCAGGAGTTCACATGGCTAGCTCTGATTTTTGTGAGACGCAGACATGATGATGCAGCCGAGGTACAAAGGTCCCATCCAGAGTCTGAACTTTGCCATTGCACCTAGCTTGCTGAAAAGGAACCCTGAGTAGTGAAAGGTTTCACAGCCATTCCTGCTGATGTGGCAGCGGCTCAGTGTTGTAAGCAGGGGGTGGGTGAGGGGCAACGTGCAGATAGGGAGGGACTCAGGGATGAGTCACGGATGCAACAATGATTGCCTCCTGCTCTGCCCATGTCAGGTCTTTAGCCCATACACAAAGGTGTATGGATGCCACCATCCCCCAGGCTCCACATCTCATGGACTTGTGGAATACCTTACGCCAGGCTGACACTGGTGTCGACAGCCCTTCATTCATCTTTGGGTAGCCAAGACTTTAGGGTGTCTGAGGTCTACTCGTCAGAAAGATGGAAATAACTGATTTACAGTGAGTCACTGAACAGCTCTGAGCTGCTCAGATGGCAGTCTTCCAAAACAGACATCTGAAGTAACTTCACTTTCCTGCACCACATAAAATGCCAGGCAGTTTTCTCCAAGTCAAGCCGTATACTGCTTCCCTCACGTTTGGGAGCATGGGCTGTGGCCCCTCTTCAGGCTTTTCTGCCAAGGGCATGAGCCAAGCTTGTCCAGCAGAGGGAATTGACTTTTCCACTTCTTGGCTGCCATCCCCTCTGAATGATCTAGTGGGTGACTCCAGACACAGTTAATCTATTTTTTTCTCATCAGCTCTTGAAAGTTCCAGTTGGGCCTGCTAATTTCTTCCATAACCTTATGAAAACACAGCTTTTATAGCTGGCCTTTCCCAGAAGATCTATACCAGGGGTGCTGCATGCTGACTCTATGTGTCGTTAGCAGCTAGTTAGGGTCTGTATTGCACAGGTCCTGTGGCATACAGCAGTGCTGAGGGCAAGACTGCCAGGCACTCAGGCATTCTGGGCTCTACCTTGATACTTTAAATGGGGGCCTAGAAACAAATAGCTGGATGAAGAAGATGGGAGTGGAACGAGAAATGAAGGGAAGAAATGGAAAATGGAAAGAAGAGAGAGAAGGGACCTTGAAAATAAGCAGAGAGGTTGCAAGAAAAGAGTGAGTAGCCAAGCCTCTACATAGGCATCTGGCAGCATTCAGCACCAAGGCATGGGGCATGGCAATGCTCCAGGTCTTGCTCACTCCTGGTAAAGTGTTGTTTCAGCAGGAGGTGATGCAAAACGTTATTAGCAAATTCAGGACACAGGCTTGTGTGTGGAACTGCATTCCTGAGCCTGTGTCAGGGACCTAATGCTAGCGCTTGAAAGAAAAACGGTCGTGGAGGCTGAGCCTTCAGACCCAGCAGGGAGCAGAGGAAGGCAATGGGGTTTCCCCTCTGGGAGACGTACAGGAAATCAGTCTGAGGAGCTGTCGGGCATTGCAAGTGCTTCCTAAAACAGATTACTGAAAGAATTGCTAATGTAGAGCTGGATAAAGAACAGTTGTTTCTTCCCCCAGTAGACAAAAGAGGAAAGTCAAGAAATTCCAGATGCTGCAACGTACTTTTGAAAAGTGGAAGGATTGCTTGTAGCTTGAGACTGCTCTTCTCAAAGCCAGTGCTGCAGACATGGACAAGTATCTGTGGGTTAACAGGGTTTACTGTTTTTTCATTCCCAAGATTCAAGCCTATTAACTGATACACGTGAGCGTAAAGACACAAGCAAGAACTACTGGTACCAGAATTTTAACAGCGATTGTAATCAGAATCAAGGCAGTATAAGGATCAAGGTGGCCAGCACTGCAAGACTGCTTCCCGAGTGAGTAATACTATGTCCCCAGCCCACAAGGCTCTGTATCTGCACCATAGTGCCCTGGACCAGCCATGTCATGAGATGCTACAACTCCCTTCCAGCCCACATTCCTGGGTATTTGTCATGGACCCTGGGATGCAGGTGATTACAGCTGCACCACATGGACTGGAGGTGGGGCTGGGGTGAGCCACACAGAAATGGGGCTGGAGCAATAAGCAAGGTTTGAAGCTGTGCTGCTGCTTGGTGATGGGCCAAATACAGGCTTTCAGGGCCTGTATAGACAAATCATATAAAGGTCCTACTATTAACAATCAGTCATTCTGTAATTAGCATTAAATATGATCATTATGGACCCAAACTAGAGGAGGGTAAATTTAGCTTAGACATAGAAAGAAGTTCCTCACTGTAAGGGTAGTGAGACACCAGAACAGGTTGCCCAAAGAGGTGATGGAAGTTTTTAAGGCCAGGCTGGATGAGGCTCTGGGCAACCTGATCTAGTAAAAAGTGTCCTTGTCCATGGCACTAGATGATCCTGGTGGGGTTTCTTCCTGACCATTCTATGATTCTATGATTTGTGGGACTGGTCCTGTGGACTCCTGGACATTTATAAAAGAAATGTAATAAAAGTTCTCTATGCAACAAGCCAAATACTTTCCATAGGGTCATGGAAAGGAGTGATAGCTGGACTGGAAAGTTCAGTCATACTCTGCAACAGGCCTGATGGAGGAGCTTATAGGGCCATAGCCATGGGTTTAGCTATTAGCAATGTGACTGCCCTGGAAAGTCAGTTCCTGTATAGACTCAACACTGACTCACGGGCTTGTTGTGGAGAAAAATCTGCCAGCAGGAGTGGTGAAACACCAAAGATGATGAAAGAACATAGAGAAAACTGAGCAAAGTTGAGAGGGGAACTTGAGATGTGAGAATGAAAGGGAAACATTCCCAGCCTCATGGGCAATAGGCCTGAGGGAAAGGTGGAAAGCTAAAGCAGTAAGATGAGGCTCTGTAGGAATGTGGAGACAGACAGACATGTGCAAGAGACCTGCAGGTGAAGGAGACCTGCAAGAGAAAGGATTAGTGGGTGGAGGAGGCAACTGAGACAGTTAGATACAGAGTTGACATGGAAAGTTAGATTTTTAAAAATTATTGGTCTCTCCTTTTTTTTTCCTAGGCAGACTTTGTTCAAAATCTGTCACTGTTCTTAGAATACTTGGCCTGAATCATGTTTTAGCTGCTCATCACTGGAACCAGATGCCCAGAGAGGTTGTGGAGTCTTCTTCTCTAGAGACTTTTGAAATCCCCCTGGATGCATTCCTGTGTAGCCTGCCTTAGGTGATCCTGCTTTGGCAGGAAAATTGGACTTGATGATCTCTGGAGGTGCTTCCAACCCCTGGTGGCCCAGGAATTCAAATACAAGCTAAGACCCTAACTGACTTCTCCCATAGACACCAAGGTACTTTCTGAGCTTTGCAAAGAACCCAAGGTTTGCTCTTCTCAGCCCTGACTGCAGGCACCTCTCCCTGCAAACTCTTCGGTGCCTCGCTGGGAGGATGTAGGGCCAAAGCAGGCACCGCAGGTGGGGCACCAAGAGGCCTCACTTCACAAAGAAAAGGAGAGCCAAAGTGTGGCAGAGAGTAAAGAGACAATGTCCAGCAATGCCTTGTGGAAATACATTTCTGTGAGGAAAAATGAATGGGACATCTCTCACTGAAAAGGTTTGACTTATCTGGCTTGGTTTTTTCCCCTGTCTAAATCCCACTGAAGATTACTGCCTGTGCTGGTTCAAGGCTAATTGGAATAGTCAAATGAGAGAAATTAAATAATTGATTGTAAAAAGAAAATAGTAATGATCAAGTCTATATCATTCATTGGTTTGCTGAAGGGTATAAAAAGCCAAAATGTAAACAATTTGTCCTTCTGCCTTCTTCATTCCTAAGCATTGGATCTATTTGCTTGTCCTTTGCTTCGCTCTGACACCTTCCACTAACAGATAACAGGTAAGCTTTGATGACTGTTTAATCAACAGGGAGGGAGAGAGAGGGAGAGGCTTTGAGCTTCTCTGCATTTTCTGTGTCTGGTAAGGAGTTTGGATTTCTGTATTATTTCTAATTTGTAAATAATTGTAAATGCTTGTAAATATATTGTGTACATATGCTTGTAAATTTTGCTTTGCTGTGAACATAGCTTCCTCTTACTTCGAAGCCATCTGAGCTGGTCTGGTAAATTTCAGCTGGGCGGGTGGAGGATGGGAAGGAGTCTCTCAACTCACCACACTGCCCTGCACTCCCTCAGTTTGGATGTACAGCAGCAGGTTGCAATTTCTTGAATGCTGCAGGAAAGGTAGTCTTAGTCTTAGACAGGCTGCGGGTCATGGTCTGCAGTAAGTGCCAGGACTGGTGAAGCAAACCCTGGAAACCCCATCCCATCACTGTAAATAGATTGAGTGCTGGGGATTCTCTGAGAAAGGACAGATGTTGGGAGGTTGTTACAAAAGGGTATTGCCATCTCAAGATGTGTCTGACAGGACCAGTTTCTTGGAGGGGCTACGCAGGATGGCAGTCCATGTAAAACATGGGTGAAGACAGTGCCAGAGGTGTCCCTGTGTTGTCAGTGACAGCTTGCTTCTTTGGTTCCTTCTGTGTGGCTGCAGTCACGGGCAGGGAGTGGAAGCAGATGATGCTGTGTCACCCTGTGCCAGCCCTCCTCATCACTAAAGCTTTACACTCACCCTTTAGGCTGAGTTTGGAGCAGGAGGGGATCTTGACCAGTGTAAAGACAATGGATGTTTTGTGCCTTGACAGCAGTGAGTCAAAGTGCAAACTGTGTGTGATCTGAATATCCTACAATTACACCTTGGAAACCTAATAGAGCTGCTTCTAAGCCACATACATGGAGCAGATGCCAGGACTGAGAGACAGAGACACTTTTTATATTCCTGGGGAGCACTGCCAGGGTAAGTGGCTAGGACATTACCAAATGGTTGGGCCAAAGGCTCAAGCCCCATGGCCCTTTGAATGCCATATATGCTTTTAAGGACTGTGTCTACCAAGTAGTGTGTCTTGGCCTCAGTAAACAGCTTAGCAGAGATGGCAAAGCAGGACTGGGCAATGCTTGCCATGCCACCTGTACCCTGGGAGATGATAGCTTTGTCCTGCCTTTAGCTGGTAAATCTTCTTCCTTAAGACAAAGACTGGAGAAACATCAGCTGGTGCTGTGTTGCCAGCTGATGAACTGTTGAAGAGTTCAGTAAGATAGGATAATCCTTCCAAGTAACTTTGTGTGCTACATTGCACAGTGTATAACAAATTAAGGAAATTCAGGAAGGTTAAACCAGCTAAAAGAAGGATCACCAAGCTCTTTGATGAGTACTCTTTTGCTGCCTTTGAGGCGTGGGCCTAAGCTGTGCCTTAGACCGCACCAGGCTTTAACCATGATTTCTGAGAGCTCAGGTTTTGCAGAATCACTTCTAAGTGACGAATTCTTGGAAAGTGCAGCAATTTTACACCAAAACATTTTTTCCAATCATCACAGAATAGAACACATAAGGTTGAAAGACACCCTTGAAGGTCATCTTGTCTAATCTCCCTGCAGTGAGCAGGGACACCTACAACTAGATGAGGTTGCTCAGGGCCCTGTCAACTTTGACCTTGAATGTCTCCAGGGATGGGGCCTCACCACATCAGTGGACGACCTGTTTGAGTATTTCTCTACCCTCACTGTGAAAAACTTTCTCCTTATGTCTAACCTAAATCTACTCTGCTCCAGTTTAAAGCTGTTGCCCCTCATCCTATCACAGCCTCTCCTCAGCCTTCCTGTAGGTCCCCTCCAGGTATTGAAATGTAGCTATAAGGCTTCCCTGGAGCCTTCTCCAGGCTGAACAACTCTCTCAGCCTGTCTTCACAGGAGAGGTGCTCCAACCCTCTGATGATTTTTGTGGACCTCCTCTGGACCTGCTCTAGGAGGCTTATGTCCTTCCTGTGTTGAGGATTCCAGAGCTGGATGCAGTACTGAGTGAGGTCTCACCAGAGCAGAGCATCACTGCAATTAATGGGGGGTGGGTTGTGTGTGCTGGAGCTTAAGAAATGCAATTTACACATGGAGGGATGCAGGAGCATGGAGAGACAGGAACAAGATCATCACCTGTGTTTCAGAGCTTGGCTTTTTGCTAATGGGGGAAGCTGGTCTCATTTTTTTAAACAGAAATCAAAAAGTGGGTTCTCATCGGTGTGCAATCCTGATCATTAGATGTTTCAATAATGTAGGATCAATTCCTGCAATGCGCAAGTGACCTCATCTGAGTACTCTTGGAGCAGGTCATCAGGGAGGAGATCTTGGTCTGCTCTTCTACACCCCATATGCATTTCCCAGTGCAAGTGCTCCTGCTGCCTCTTTCTAAGAGGCTGTGTTTTCGTTGTCATGCCTGCCTTCCTTAGGTATCTGCAGTATGTCAAAGTCAATGAAGTCACTCCAGAGTGAACTGTGCTAAAGCATGTCTAAAGTAATGTTTAGCAGAGTGGTCAGTCACATGCATCCTAACTGATGTACAGAAGTGGTGGGCTTAATGCGAAAAGGCTGTTGCAGTGGCAGAGGCTGTGCCCACCTCAGAAGAGTGGTGGGAACAGACTACAGGGTTGCCTGAGGGATAAGCTTACAGGACAGCCTACAGGATAGATCGCAAAGCAGCCTAGAGGATATCTTACAGGATAGCTCTACGGTGGCAAGGAAGTCTTCTTTCCAGGAAGACTTCAAGGTCCTGCTTCAGGTCAGCAAGGCAAGGATGTGAACCAAAGGCTTGTACCCTGCAAAGACGCACCTTGCTCTGAGTGCAGTAGGATTACTGATGGCTTCAGCCTGAAAGGCCAGCCTGGCTCTGACTCCCAGACTGACTCCAGGACCTGTTCAGCCCTGCAGTCTCTTAGAAACCCCGTTTGCATGTGAACAATTCCTGTCTGCACTGTTGCAGAGGGCAGCCAAGGCTGCACATCAGGCTATAGCTTGCAGGGTTGCACTGACCTCTTCTCCAGGTCGGTTACGTCTCATTCAAGTTGTAGCTAGGGCCGGGGTGGGCAGGGAGGACAGCACCAACTGACAAGCCCAGCTATCCAGGTTGCAGCACAAAAGAGACTGGGAAGTGTTTTTTTCAGGTTCTCCATCAGAAACCTCAGAAAACACTGCGCACTGGCACTTGGGGGCTGAGCTGTTCCCAGGCGCTGTGCATGCTTGTGGCCTGTCAGACATCTTCTCCCCTGCGAGGCTGAAGGAGCTGCTGCCTCCAACGCTCCTTGCCCTCCGTGGCTGAGCATTGCCCGCTGCTGCTTCGGCTCCCCACAGACACAGGCACAGGCACTGCAACACAGCACAGACACACAGCAGATGGCATTTTGGCATCTGCTCAGAGAATCGACCATCGGATGGTTTGCTCCCTTCTGGTTTTTGGCTGTGCCTTCCCATGGGAGATGCCTTTGCCAGGACACTTCACATTCCCTTAAATAACAAATTCCTCCACTCTGGGGGTGGCACAGATGGCGTTGGGTGAGAGCATGGGCTTCATGCTTTCTTGGAGCTCCTGGAGTTTACAGGGGGGGAAAAAAAGCTGGTGCTTTTTCTTTCTGTCCTTGTGGTGATTACAGGAGGGATGTGGAAATGAAGCTACTGAGTTTGGGCTAAGACAGTCTGAATCCCAGATGTGGTGGGTGTGTGAAAGGACACTTCCAAAGCAGGGCACAGCTGGAACCCATCACACTGCTCTCAAGATGCTGCAGGCAGCTCACTAGAAAGATTGGCACTAATTAATAATTACAGTCCTATGTCAGCATAAAAACAAATTACATCTCTCAGCACCCTGATGAAGGAGATTTTTCCCACCTCCCAGCCCCCCTCGGGGGATAAATGACACTCGCCAGCCTCAGGGTCAGAGCGACAATGCAGATGCCCGGCAGCTCTCAGTCCTAAAGCCAAGGGGGGTTGTTGCTATGGGAATCGAGAGGGCATTTGCAGACAGCATCTGGAGCCTGTGTCTTTCCCTGTCCGAGGCAGCTGGATTTGAAGCGAAGCAAAACTAAAAGAAGGTGGCAAGAGAGAGACAGAGGCACAGCAAAATGCGTGCATGTTAGAGGAGGGACCTTCCCAGAATGAGAGTACAGTGGGATACAGAAGAGCGGGGACACCAAACTGTCAGGCAGCGGTGGCTCGGCTTGGTGCAATAAACCTTATTTTCTGCTCTGCTCGACACTGGGAAAAAAAAGTCCGGTGAAAGCCCACCCTTAGCAAGATGGGATCTGCCTCTTCGACTTACCGATCCAAGTGTATTTATTTGGATATCGACGGAAGAATTCAAAAGGTACTTCTGCTGTTTTTCACTACCGAAGTAGCACCTCGGGACGCGGCGGCGGCTGCAGGCTGTGCTCGCTGCACGACCTGTTTCCGGCACGCCGGTTAGACGTGTGCGTGGTTTCAGCCTCGGTGCGGGCTTCGCATTGCTTTTTAAGGGGAAGGAGGGGGATCTTGAGCGGGTTCTGCTTTGTACATGGGTGTTTATTTAAAGGGGAAGGGGAGGCTGGCAGCGGGGGAGGGCCAGGCACCGCCAGCTTTCACTGTCGGTGTGGGGATCCTTGCTTTATTAGCCATGCAGGCTTCCTCTCCCCGAGTAGCATCGCGACGTGATTACAAAGTTTTGCCTGCGGAGAGGTTTTCACCCAGGCAGAGAGAGATGGAAACCATGTTGTGCTGAGTTATTTGGAGGTTGCCTGCTTGGAAAGCGGGGTGTCTAGCGATAGGCATTCCCTAACGGCAGGCAGGTACCTGGCTTTTGTGCGACGGGGTGTGCTGCTGCATTGCTGGGGGGCTGTGGTGTCCTCATCGCCTTTGCCAAGTCGCTCGTAAATGACGGTAAACATTAATTAAAACTTTCGCTTCCATTAGCCTGCCTTGTTTGCTTAGCCACGGTTGACAGCGCAGAGAAAATCGCTGGAGACATGTACTCTGGCTAAAAGGGAGAGCTCGCATGCTGCTGAGCCGACAGCCTCCTGCTTTTAAAGAGAAACAATGCCGTCGCATTTTTGTGGGTGTTCTTTGTCTTCTTTTTGTCAGCAATTCTTTGGCCACAAACCAGTTGCATTTTTTGGTAACAGAGAGCTGCTGCCAGGCTCAAGAGTGAGTAAACTCCGACTTACAAAATTCTAATCTCTCTCTTTGTCTTTCTGCTTTACATCGTAATTTCACCCAGCCTCACATTTTATGTCTCCTTTAAAAAGAAGCAGCAAGGATACCCTTTTCTTTCCCTGCCCTTTGCTGTCTGGGTGACCACAGAAACGAGGTAAAGGCAAAGCTGATACAGTCCCAACCCAAGCTGATACTCACAGTCCCATCCCACCACGCATGCCTCTGTTACCTCTGGTCCCCCTGGAGACCCACCGCAACCACCAAAGTTGTGTCTTCAAGAACAAGACCTCAGAGAATAAAAATCTGGGCCAGGTTCCCCAGAGCAGGCTGCTCCCCTTCAACCATCTCAGGGCTTACAGTGACAGTGGTCCCTTTGCTTCTGTGGGCTCTTCTGTACTGGCAGGCAGGAGCATGCTGGCTCTGCTGTGCTGGAGGCACTGCTTTGATTTTGCTAGGGTTTAATGATCTGGTTATCTGACAGCCCCTAAAAGCAAGGTTTGTATGAAGGTCTGGCATCTTTACAGTTCAGTGTGAGAATGTTTTGAAAGGGTACTGAGTGTTTCCATAGATGCTAGTAACACACATTGTCTGTCATCTGTGCTGGTTTAAGAAAACAAAACCAACAAAATCCAAAACATTTCTCAGAACCACTCTCTGGTGAGTAGTTTTAACCCTGAAACCACCAAAGAGGCACAGTTGTATGAGCAAGCAAATGCATATTCAGGTGATATTAAGGAGTTATTTTTCCTTAGACTTCTTTTGTCATATGCAAAATTCCATCTGTGCAATGTTTGGAAGAATTGCTGCTGTAAAAAGCCAATGTAAATGGGGTTCACCCCGAGGTAAACAGGGCATATCTCAGATTCTCATGTCTCCTAAGTAACAACATCATTAGAAAGAAAAAAACCGCACCAACCCTTAATCTTCCAAGGAATGCAGCATTGGAGACTTCTAAAGGGAACTTATTAAATCAATACTAAGCTATTCATCAACCCTGAAATAAGGTATGAGCTTCATTATAGCAACACTTGTTAAGGTTGCAAGGGTTCAACTTCAGCTTGCAACCGGCTTGCTAGGCATCATAGCCATGCTGTGGAAATGGGCATCCTACAACAGCTCTAGTTGTGATGGCAGTTCTGCACAGGTAATTTGGTGTTTCCATGGCCTCATCCTGAATTTCTGCCTGTGCAGCTGTAGGTTATGCTACTGACTTTGGAAGAAGTTGTTTCGCCTCAAGGTAAACGAAGGGAAAAGGAAGCACAGAGAACTGCCTGCCATCTCCCCAGGGAATGCAGGCATTGCAGATGAGCCCTTGAAAGTGCTCTGCAACAGGAATGTTGAGTTAAGCTAAGTAGGTTTGTGTGTCGGCAGCTCCAGAGAGGCACAGTGAGGAGGATAAAGGGATGCACCCCTCATCAAAGGAGAGTTTGCTGGCTTTGAAAACCTTCGCAGTAGTAGTTGTTGAAATAAAGGAGGTCGAATGCAGAACCACATCTGGGGCCAGAATGTCCCAGAGGAAGGGCTGAGGTCCATGCACACCAGGCCGGTGCCATGAATACCCAGGAGTCCAGTACTCTCCTGTGGGAGGGAGGATGGAGTTGAGGGATGAGGAGCAGAGGGGAGCCCAGCCCAGTGCCACTCTGTATCATTCCTAGATCACACTAGGGAAGCTTACCCCTTGCCTCTACAACTTCCACAGCTCCTGCCCTTCTCCCCACCCTGCCTGCACACCTGCAACTCCTAATCTTTCAGAGGCATAAATGGGCACAGAATAGTCTTCCCCAAAGCTGACCATATAAATGGGCTCCAGTGGGCAGAGCTGACTGAGCATTTGTCCATTCTGGGGCAGCGTGGGTTCTGCCTTGGGAAGGACATCAGATGACACAGCCCAATCCACAAGAGGCCAACCATGCCCCACAGGCACCTGAGCTCAAGATCCCCAGAAGGGTGGCTTTTATGTCCATCAGGAGAAAGCTTTGAGCTGCTCATAGCTGCATCCTAAACAAGAGGCAGAGGATGGGAGTCTTTCATGGGGTAGCAGCCTGCTGAGCTGATGAAAGTAGAGCCAAGCACGAAGTAGGAGATGGAGGGGACAACTGTGCCAGGGCTGCAAGAGGGAAGATCAAAGCTTCAAGGCATTATAACCACACACTGAACCAGGGGTCTATGTAAACCAATTTCAAAGAGGTCACTTGTTCTGGGAGCCGACCGAAACATGAAATTACAGCTTAGTGCACTTCTTACCCAGTGCCTGCGTAAAGGGAGCGCTCACCGAGGGCAAACAGGCACTGCTCAGGTTATTTATTTTTAAAGAGCCCTGTCCCCCAGAGAGGTGCAGCAGTCCATTACCCGCTTGCCCAGACACACACCTCCCTCTGCGTGCCCAGGGCTCAGCACACCCGTGAAACACGTTCATGTTCCACCTCTGCCCCCTCCGGGTCTGCTGCCAGGCTAAGAAGAGGGCAGGACAGGGGGGAAGCCATGACCATTTCACGTAGGTAAGGTGATCTTGCAGTACCACCGTGGTACTCATTGCTCCTGGAATGCCGCTAGATGGGGTCAAGCACCCAACCTCCCAACCTGTCAGCTGAGGAGTCAGGTTTGATGCATCAAACTTAAGCCTAATCTGGAGTCTCATTTTCTTTATAATGTTATTAACCCTTGGTCTGCATTTTTCAGAAAAAAAAAAAATCCTATCGAATCTGTTTCCAATTAAGGATCCACCAGCAAGAAAGTGTTCCCTAGCTCATGGCCTTCTTTCTTTTTTCCATGAAGAAACTACTTGGGAACATTTTCATTTGATCTTTGAGATTTAAATGGTAGCAGAGCCAAACCACCCTGTGGTCTTATTCCCAGGTGGGTAGCTTCATGGCTTTCATTGACAACTCTGACAGGGTAGAGGTAGGGGCTTTACTTACAGAGTTGTAAGGAGTTTCTCTGAGCAAAATGCTTATTTTGAGAGGATTTGTTTCCACTATCTTAACATCATACTTGTAACAAGGATGGAAAGTCATAGGGGTACAGAGCCTGAACTAACTGGGAAGGAACTGCTGCCTTTGTCATGGATTCTATGAAATCACTCAGAGTGGTATTTTCCTTCTCTTCAGAAACTAAGCAAAGAATTTTGGAGTAATTTTTCTGGTTTACTGAACCATTCTGGATGCCAGAGAAATGACCTGCTTTCTTTTCTCAAAGGAATTTACTGAGTTCAACCTTTCTGGGTATCCACCGTACTGACCTGTGGAGCAGGACACTGATGCATCCACAACCATTCTTCCTCTTGACCCAAGGTCCACAATGAACACAGCAACACTAAGACTGCTTTGGTGCTGTAGTTACTACATTGAAATGTCAAAGCAGAGGAATAATTTCTGTCACCTGAGCTTTTCCTTTCAATTAGAGCAATGGTAACTGTGGTGTAAATGCCTAGACTCTGGCAAACACAACAGATCTTTCCAAAGCTCACTGTGCCATTTTAAACATGCCAAACTAGGTTCAGATTAAAATTAAAACACAGCAGAAAAGTAATAACCTGGCAATCAGTACCAAGTATTCAATATTTTTGCATCATGGTGCCCATGGACCCCATTCCTATCTAATTGGACTAAGGATTTAGGGCAACACACTTTCAGCTGCTGTCAGAGAAGTGGAAAGAGGAGGGTGTTCATGGGCAGTCAGGACATGGACACCTTCAGGCACAACTCTGCCTTGCTGGTGTTTCACAGAATCACAGAACTTTAGGGCTTGAAAGGGACCTCCAGAAACTGTCGAGTCCAACCTCCCTGCCAAGGCAGGATCCCCTAGAGTAGTTCACACAGGACTGCATCCATGCAGGTTTGTAAAGTCTCCTGTCTCCAGGTTCTTCCAATGCGTGGGCAAGCAGATGCCAAAATCTGCCATAGCACAGTGAGGCATAAGTACATTTTTGTGGGATGAAAGCCATTTTCTCAGTGCTGGCAGATCTGTGTGGGTGAGGGAGGGTGCAAGGTAGCACAGCCTGTGTCTGCCCAGTGGTCCTGGCTAACCTTGGCTCTCTGAGTTTAGCTGGCCCCAGTGCAATCAAGGCAGCTTCTAGATGCTCTTGCTGTAAAGCAGAAATAAGTGAGCAGCAGGTTCATAGATCTCCATCACAATACAGCACATAAACATTTTAAAGAGTAAAAATGTCTTAAAGCCACGCTTTTAAAAATATGCAAGAAAATGTCATACTTCAGGCCTCTCTCTCTCTCATACTCCTCTTTTCTCCTCAACAACAGCTCCTCAAAGCATTCAGAGGGGCAAACCATGACCCCAGTGTAACTCTGTAATGCCAGCATAGCTCCATCACCCAGAAAGTCTTGTTTACTGCTGCCTATTTTCCCAAAGTCACAGGCTGCCTAATACAGCTGTTGCAGTTTATGCTCACACTAGCCAAGACAAAGTGTAAGAATCTCCTGCTAGCATTATTGATGGACTTGGACAAGCCAGTTTTAGAAATTTATACTACTCATACACAGCTCTTCCATTTTAGCACAAGCAAACAGAACCATTTTGTTTCTAGCACCTTTTCAGTGAATTTCCTTTGACATCTGCAAATCACCTTTTCACTACCCTCCCACCATACCTGCTTTTCCTAACTGTTAACTGTCATTTCCCTACAAACAGTCCTTTTATGATCAAGAATGTTGTCATGTCAGACATAAGTTGAGTAGTTTTGAATCAAGCAGCCCAGCTTCACTCACAATTAGTGAGGGCATTTGGTGCTAAAGCACATTTCAAGCCTAACACATTTATGTGCCACAGGGTTAATTGCACTTAGTACTTTGTTAGTAGCAAACAAATGCTCTTTTTATGTTAAGAAAAGGCAGGGTATGGACATTTGTGATATTTGCCAAACAGACTGCCAAACAAACTGCAGAAAATAAACTTTTATCTCTCTTGTTTTCTTCCCCACACACACAGATGCACACGTGCACACTGTTCTTCTCTTAGAGGAGTTTCTACTGCATCAAAGAGATGGCAAAGCTGGCACACTATTTTTAATACTGCCTTGAGTACTGCATCCAGTTCTGGAGCGCCTGTTACAGGAAAGATGTGGACGTGCTGGAGCGTGTCCAGAGAAGGGCCAAGAGGATCATCAGAGGGCTGGAGCACATCTCCTATGGAGACAGACTGAGAGAGTTGGGGTTATTCAGTCTGGAGGGGAGAAGGCTCCGAGGAGACCTTATTGTGGTCTTCCAGTATCTGAAGCTGGCAACAAGAAAGCTGGTGAGGGACTTTTTAGGGTGTCAG
>VWYK01065918.1:52254-72008 GCA_013399775.1 Semnornis frantzii | reverse complement strand
TTTCCAGCCCTGACAATTCTGTGATTCTGTAATGCTTAAAGCTCAGATAAATGGAGTGATTTTTCAAATGTCAGTTGTTAATCAGTGTGAGAAATAAAACCAGGCAGATGGTTTGAATGTACCTGGGCCCAGGCTATACTTGTATCTGAATTCAAAGAACATAAACCATGGAACATGTTTAAGTAAGAGATTTTAGGTAAGGCTTCTGTTGGATATTGGGAACTATGACTGATAGGTCATTTATCTATATCTATATCTATAGCTATATCTATATCTATATCTATATTTATTTTTTTTTAAGGAAATCTGTTTTCTTGCACATTTAAAAATATTAATTCCTTCCTAGTTATTTCTACAGAGTGGTATCTAAAAGTCTGGATCCTGCTTTGTCTTGATATGGACAACCAAAAGCACTAGAGAGACAGGGAAAATCACAATGAAAAGTTTCGTATCATCCCTCTGCCTTGGAAATTCAGAAATACTCCACGCAGGCTGTTCCTACAGGAACAGCAGCAATTTTTACAGAGCATGCAAGATACGTAACCAAGTGTTACCAGACTCTTTTCTGACACACTCTCCTCCAATCTCATTAGTGAAAGATTGTAACTTGAGATTGTGTCAACTCTGCAAAGACATCACCGAGTGATAAATGTCTGGAATACATCAGGCTGAGACCAGCAAAAAGACTGGAAACTGAGTACATAGGCTTTAAATATATTTGTTCATTATTTGTTTAGGAATTTTACTAGGGTGAAAAAAAAACCCAAAACATGAGTTAAATTCTTGGAAGAAAACCCAACTACCAATGGCAGATCAGAACAGGAAAACATTCTGGACAGGGTTTGCAGTTTACAGAGAGGATTAGCTGATCTGAGGGTCTAATATAGAACAGAAACTGGATTTGTAAGCTGTGTTTTAACCCATCCTATCTGAAAGCAAAATGTAATGTGATTAGTTGCAAACTGGTAGATAGCAGAGTATGGGCACAATGGTCCCTTAGTAATATCTCCATCCCAGCCCTTAATATTGAACTGCTCCTCTGAGTGGGAAAGGCAGACAGAGTACTATGGCTCTTATTCCCTACTCTTTCTGAGATGGGTTTTTAAATCTTTGTCCTAGATGCAGAGCTGGATGCTATGGACCAAGAGACAATGGCTTCTTGTTTCAGAGCAATATGTTTCAAAAACTGCAGAACTGTGTCTGGAGAAGAAACCAGCCCCACAGCAGCAAACTCCGGGCTAGGAAGCAGGCATCCCCATAGGGTTACCCTGTCCTACTTTGTAGTCACTGCATGCTTCATCAGAATATTATTTCCACTCCAAAAAACCTCAGTTATTATTCATTCTACTTTGCTTCACATTATTTTCAAAGGCAGACAGACAGCATTCCCCACTTCAATCAAATGTCACCCTCGTGGTCTTGATGGAGACTCTGAAACAACCAAGATAAGCATTTAGAGAAGATTAGTTTTCCTGACATTTTTTATTACACTTTATAGAAGTTTTGCTAGCAGTAACAAGGCTAGAAATGTGAAATAAAGTGATCTCTCACACGGGAGAAGGAAAGCGTTTGCAGATGCTGCATCACTTTTCAGGAATGCATTCTTTTCCTCCTGGCACAAATCCAAGGGAAATGCAATTAACAGGACTTATATGTGGCTGATTTTCTTCATGGCATTTAGTCATCAATCTGTGAGATGAGGCAGAGACCACTGTTTCCCTTTCCCATGCAGTGTATCACTAGTGTGATTCTGCTTACACATGGCTTTGGCTTTGCCTTGGCTTTCAGAAACGACTCTGTAAGCTGAGCATTTTGTGATGCCTGCTCTTACAGGAGGCTCTTGTACCACCAGGCAACACTGGAGTCCCTGTGTCCACCCTTTTTTTGTAGGAGGTGTGTCAGGAGCTGTATCCCTGGCTTCTTTGAGCTCTGCTGAGCTGTGTGATTATGCACTTTTTGGATGTGTATTATGGGGAAACTTGTCTATGCTCTATACACACATCGTAGCCCACTCAATCTCCTCTCTTTGGCCTCTGTTATTCTCCACAGCAAGGTCTCAGTCCTGTCCTAAGCAACGACATCTTCCAGTGCCAGATGTTAATGCAGGGAATGAGTGCTGTGAGAGATGTAGCAGGGACATAAGCAAGGCAGTGATTGTGGGTCAAAGACAACTGAGACAGTTTTGAAAGACGATGAAGCCCCTCACTGTATCACAGTATCATCCAGTATCACAGTATCACCAAGGTTGGAAGAGACCTCAAAGATCATCAAGTCCAACTCGTTACCACAGACCTCAAGACTAGACCATGGCACCAAGTGCCATGTCCAAACCTGCCTTGAACACCTCCAGGGACGGTGACTCCACCACCTCCCTGGGCAGCCCATTCCAGTAGGGAATGACTCTCTCAGTGAGGAACTTTCTCCTCACCTCGAGCCGAAACCTCCCCTGGCACAGTTTGAGACTGTGTCCTCTTGTTCTGGTGCTGGTTGCCTGAGAGAAAGCAACCTCCTCCTGGCCACAACCACCCTTCAGGTAGTTGTAGACAGCAATAAGGTCTCCCCTGAGCCTCCTCTTCCCCAGGCTAAACAATCCCAGCTCCCTCAGCCTCTCCTCATAGGGCTTGTGCTCGAGGCCTCTCACCAGCCTCGTTGCCCTTCTCTGGACATGATGATGACTGTCAGTATGGATCAGACCTAAAAACAGGGCCAGAGAAGTGTAATTGTGGAGATCCAGGCTGAACAGCAGTGGCTTCAGGACATGTGCCCCAGCGGAGACATATTCACAAGACTGTGTAAGATGCTCGCTCCTGCAGCTAGTGCCAACAGGGCTGCCTATCCTCAAAGCTGCAGGTCAACCGCTTCCCTGATCATGGGAGAAACCATGTGACCTAGATGGCTGAAGTATGGCTGCGAGCCAAATGTCACTATATTACTTTCACCTTGCTCATGTCCCTGCAATGATAATGGGCTTTAGGCAAATAACCATTCCTGTACTGTGCTGGAGCCATCAATAGCACACAGTACTGTGCTTCTCTCTCTACAAAATACATTCCAACCGTATTCCATCCACACGGCTGACATCAATCTTGTTGGGAACATAACCTGCAGATAATAACAGTAACAATTCCCTACTGCTGGGAAATGTATGAGGCTGGTTGCTTTGATTTAGAACAAATGGTAGTTGGCCAGAAAAGCTCATCAGGTTTCAGTGGAGGAGAGCTTTAGTAGCATGTGCTCTTCGATTAAAAACCCCAGACATCTGAGGACAACATATCCTGAGATGAGTACTAAAGTGTGGTTTGACTAAAAAAATCTGGACATATGAGGACAACCATCCCGAGATGAGTACCAAAGTGTAGTGGGTGATTCACAAATCCACTTTTAGCAAACTTAAGCAAAAATGTCAAATATAGAAAGCTAAAAAGCATATATGGAGATAGCTTATGATCTAGTCTCCACAGCCTTTGCTTTGCTTCCCACTCTTTCACTACTACATGGAGTAAAAGGAAGCATTAAAATTCATCCCCAATGCATTGGAAGCTCCTGCTGCTTTCTATGAGTCAGGTTGGCTTCTCTTACCTTTTATGTTTTTTAACCTTCTTTTTTTTTTTTTTTTTTTTTTTTTTTTTTTTTTTTTTTTTTTTTTTTTTTTTTTTTTTTTTTTCCCTGTCTTATCTGTCCTGGTCAATAATAATTGATTTCCAGAATAAGAAGCCTCAGTACCTGAAATAGCACTCCTGGCACATCATAAGCCTTTACCCTCTGTTCAGCCGCAATTAACATCATCTACTCACTCACTGCATGTACCAGTTGTTGTACCCTCAGATGCCCTGTCAGCCAATTTTAGCAGCTATCACTCCAGCAGGGTGCTGTGTTCTGCTAAGATTGGGGTTTCAGTCCTATCTGGAATTGATTGGCTATGCTTTATTGCTTTGATTGCTGCTGTATTTTAATTACCAAGGATCAGTCACTGGGCAACACAGGCTTTAAGAACAGATCCAGGCATTAATCCCACCCATTTTCCTGGCAGAAGTTACTAACTGCCTCAGCAATCAAGTGCCTTGATGTATTATGAGGTAAAGATAATGCCAGGTATGATTTCATGAGGGTTAGAAAATAAGGAGGGTGGATGTCTTATCGCAGTGACCTCTTGAGGTGACCAACATCTTTCTCTTCTCTGCTACAAAACACCTGATGCTTTGCTCAAGAGTGAGAGAGCTTCTCACCACCAGGGAAAATAGAATCCAAGTTCTTGCTTCAGCATCAGCTCGAGTGTTGGTGCAGTTGATCCTAGGCACAGCAGCCCTCATTTGGGCTGGCCAGACCTTGAAGTGTTGCCCTGACTCTCTGTATACTTCAGGCTTGTGATGCCCCAAGTTGTGAGCAAGCACTAGCAGCTCCTCTCTGGCACAGCATCCTGTGTATTCTCCCACAGCTACTCCATTGTGTGACGGTTTGGGAGTTCCCCACCCCCCCACACTTTAAAATGACCCAGACTAGACCTCAGCCGGAGCTGGAAGTTAAGAGATGAAGCTATATTTACAGCTCAGCACAATATACAAGCAAATACATACAGTATATACAGGAATATTTACAGAAATATACAAGGTAAAGGTAATACAGAAACACAACTCCCCTCCCAGAAATCAGAGACCCCAGGAGGGGCTCCCAACCACCCTTCCACCTTCTCCCCACCCCCACACCTTACCCCAAGGTTTGGCTTACGCGCAAGGAGGATCGGCCGGGAAGGATTAGAAGAAAAGTGGTTAATGGAGTTACTCAGCAGAGAGGAGAAGCCAGAGCTGCTAGAGAGCCCAAGAAGCCGCTAGCCCCGAGAAGCTGCTTGCCCCATGACCCCAGACTGCCAGCTCCAGATACTCTCTTATCTTTTTGTAAACATCTCAGCAAGCCTATGAGTGAAGTAGACATCACCATTGTTTTACCTTCACAGCCTATAGTATAATTTTCTTTATTAAAACATTCCAATTAGCTCAAACCAGCACACATTGCCAGTAGCAGAGGTCTGGGTTGGCACTGCCCAGCACCTCTGGGTGAAGGATTTCTCTCTGCATCTAAAAAGGCACCTTAAAAGAGACTGGTGGGAACCATGTGACTGCCATGCTATTCCAGTTTAGAAATAAAGCACATGAAGGCCAAGGCTGCTGAAGCAAGGCTGTGGGCTTCATTAACTCCTGGCACCTATGCCTTTCAGAAGTCTTTAATTAGATGAGGACATGTTGTTTTTCCATCACAGTCCTTGCCTCACTGAACACACAGAGCCTGGTCACCCTGAGGAGGATGGCGGCAGCTCCCATACCAAGGAGCGTGAGACAAGGCAGTGAAAACAAACAGTTGAGAGGTCATCCTGGGTGACATTCCTCATTTTCTGGGTCACCAGTCTCAAGGGCGATCTGTGGTCTTGCACACCCTCTGTGCCTATGATGGACAGCAATAGAAACTGCACCTGAGAATATGGGATGCTACAGGTGGTTGTGGGGCTAGAAAATGTTCTTTCCAGTAAGGTCCTTGCAAGGAGAGGAGACTTCTGGCCTTGATCTCCCTGTGCCTCAGACCATGAAACAGCACTTTCTTGCTCTCTCTGAGCTTTTTCATTAAGTCTCTACAAGTCCCTTCGAGTGGCTGCATCCTTAACCTAGAGGCTCTGTGACTCTTTCCTTCTGGGAAGCGTGAAGAAAGTAGGAGGCTCCAGCACTGGCTAGGGAAGCTGGCTCTCTCCCCATTCCCCCAACAAGCTGGGCTCTGCCCTGTTAACACTGGCAGCCCCCAGACAAATCAGTCAAGCCACTCACTGTTGTTCTTGGCTTTGAGAAGATGAGCTGAACCTGACTGCTATGAGGCATTTTAATTTCATGGCAAATTCAAGGCCTTCACCATAGCCAAAGGCACACAGAGAAACTTTTTGTCTCCCCTTCCTCTGCTAGCTGCATTTCAGTGAGGCCAAGGGGTGCACTGTTCAAATAGTCTTCTCTGCACAGGCACTGCCTGGTGTGTGCGAAGGAGCAGGGAGATGAAAAGATGTTTGGGGGCATGGGAAAGAAGTGGCAGATTTTGTAATTTGAGGTCCACGTTCTGACCTAACAGCAGGATTGATACAGCCTGACAGTCAGCAGGAGATCTGGCACGGCCTGAGGGGGAAAAACTCTGTTCAGTTTAAAGCTAGCTCAAGATGATGTAGTTCAAAAAAGCAATGCTCTTTTATACTGTGCAAAAACCTTGCCAAATCTGGGGTATTTTCTTCCTAAATCTGGGCTTTTATATCCTTGAATTTGCAGCTGTTCTCTGCATTGTGAGAAATCTTTTGCTCCTGGTTCACATACATTATTGCTCTACTTCTGAACACTGCAATTAGGTCTCCAGAGCTTGCTTGCTTTATCAAAACAAGACACAGGTATTAAATAGGAATAGAAAAATGTTGCAGCTCAGGAGTCAAATCAGATAATTGAAATAGCAGGGTGAGTTTTTTAAAATTAGCCCAATTCATGTCTGAATAGAGCTCATATCTCACTGAGAACTAACTGTCCTTTCTCTTCTTCATTTTTTTGCCCTCCTGCTGCTGTTCCTTTTGGAAGGTGCTCTTTAGTAAATACTGTAACTCCAAAGATATTATGGACCTCTTCTGCATTGCAACAGGGCTACCAAGGTAGGTCTCTTTTAATTTGTGACATTCATTTCACTTTCGTTCCTTTATTTCTGGGGACAGTTTAAAGATAGGTCCCAAACTGTTGATTTATCTGCTAGTCAGACTTCTCTCTCATTCCAGTCTACTGGAAGAAGAAATTAGGGCAATCCAAGGATTACCAGTTGGAAAAGTACATGAAGCTCTGGCAGGTATTGAGCCACCTCATTGCTGGTTGTGCTTGAGGAACAGAGTGGAATAGAACAGAAAAGATATAGTCTAAAAGAAAATAATAACAAGTGCAGAAGCCCAGGCTGGAGTGCATACAGGTTGAGTACACCTACAAGTAATTCCTTGGCACAACATTTCTGCCCATATTGAGTGAAAGGCAGCCATACACTTAGAAACTGGGAGTTAGGGAAACTTTGGGGCCAAGAAGAAGCGTTGCCATTAGGTCATAAGCTTTCTATTTTGATACAGTATAATCTAACCCCAAGTACTGGCAAAACAAAGTACCCCGGCAGAAATATTTTATAGAACATAAATATCCCCAAATCCATTGCCTGGGCCAAGTATTTCCTCATTTATGTTGTCCTGCATAGTCCATGAATCTCTCCTGCTGTAATTTCCTGTAGGGTTTGTTTCTCTTACCTTCAACCTAGAGAGCAACACCCAACTTAAATCTCTGTGTTGAGAGGCATCCAGGATGAACTGTAAGTGTGTGTTGGGGTGGGAGAGGCCAGTGCGTGCTGGAGAATGGCATGGTGTAACACCCAGCCACTTCTGCACTGCCTGACCAGGGTGGTGGTGCATGGAGAGGGAAGCTTCTTGGTCACATCTAGAAGGGAACATCTCCTGTCTGCATACAGACCTTGAGCAACATAGGCCAGATGCATAGCAGCATGCAATCAATAAGTCATAGTCCTAACATTGTCCTTACATGCAATAGAGAAAGAGCACAGGAAAAAATAAGCTAATCCTTTAATTACAGGTTTATTGCATGACACTGTCTCTGAGGATGGAAAGACAAAATTGTATATATTGACTTAGAATGTACACAAGCTCCTGGACAGAATTAGTGCCCTTTGCTGTTTAGCCTGGCAATTTCCTCTCATTTGACATTGGAGAAGTTAATTCTCATTTGCCTATGATGTCATATGCTTCTACTCCATCACCCAGGAAACTTTGTTTAGCAGTCTTAGTGATTCATGAGCAGGGTGTTCACTGTGTATTTGGCAGGAGCTTCCTAAAAAACTGTTCATTTCAACTGTTCATTTCAGGCTTCTGGAGCCTCAGCTTATGAGATCACACCTAGCACAGCAGGAGGAAATAAAAAAACACCAAACTGAAAAAGAAGAGGCACCATATTCATCAAGGCATTTGTTGAGTGTGATTTGGTAAAAGAGTAACTAATTAATTTCAAGACATTCATAGCACCAGCAGTCATTTACATACTGTGAGTCAATACATAACTGTGTAGTGAATGTATCACCATATATAATTTTTTAACAGGAATTATTATTTGGTGAGTCAAGAGAATACATGAGCTAGCAGGGAACAAAGGCTGCTCTGAGATCACAGATATTCACACAACATTTTGCCAGAAAAATCTCTAGTAATTGAAGTGGGGGAAGCATAAAGCCCACCCTGTCCTGTGCTTTGACCTTTTCTGCACCAAGGTGAAATGGATCCAAGACAGTACCAGGCCAGGCCAGAAGAGCTGCAGAGATTGCTGCACTATGTGCAGCAGCACAGAATCTCAGTCAGCCTTTCTAGGTCAAATAAACCTTTTTAAAACATGCTTTTCAGGAACACAACAATCTCCCTTTTGACAGCAGACAACTGCATGGTATCCATTGATCCCACAATGCCTGCAAATTCAGAGAGGTAAGCCTTGCTGCAACCTGCTCTTTAAAAATAGCCAAGCCCGAAGGAAGGGGAGTGGGGAGGGGGGGGTGGTTGTTTGTACTCACCTTTTGTATGCACTGGGAGGTGAGCAACTCCCTGGAGGGAAGAAGATGACAGTAAGAGTTGCATGCTGGTTTATAGCACTAATGCCTGCTGGTTTTGAAGATTTTTACTTGTAGGAGTAATTGTTTGAGGAAAAAAAATACTGCTTTTAAGTATTTAATGTGGCACATCTGTTGCCATCCCACACTGTTTGCTGTCAAGGCTCCCAGCTCCTTTGTTTCCCCACTCCGTTATTGCTCTGGTAGGACACAAACACAACATTTCTTGTGAGGGAAAGTAAAAGTCTTTGATGAGGTCGAGTATCTTCCATGCTGGCTTTGTCCCTTTGCACGTCCAAATCCCTTTCTCTTTTTCTCCTTGGCCTCCTGTTGCTTACTCAGCCTGGCACATTTAGTTTCACTCTGGCTGGTTGCAGCTGCTCCTACTGTTCACTACTTACTTCATCATTACTTAACCACTGGCATTACTCTCACTGACTCCACATGGCAAAGCCCCAACAGTTAGGAGGGACCAACTGAAGAGGACAGTGCACAAACACAGATCAAAGAGATGATTCCCACAAATTCAATGGAGCTCTCTTCTGACATACAACATTTCCTCAGTATCTCATTTCACAATCTATCAAAGCTTGCCAAAGAAGGTATTTTTACCATGTTCATTACATGGTTGTACAGCACAAAAAAGATCTCTCTGTCTTCCGGTTCAGTAGTAAATCAGGGGGTTGTGTATTCATAACAAGTGCCCATTGCATGTCTAAACTGAAAGGTTTCAAGAAAGCTTAAAATACATTCAGATACTCTTTCCTACTTCTCAGGTGGTAAGGATGTGGAATACAAACTGCTTTCTGAGTGTTGCTAAGGTCAACCCTCTCTGACTCTTCTAGGTCTCCATACAAAGTGATACCTGTTGCCACTGGGCAGCTTTCAGGTAAAATGTCCTTTTGAATTGAATTTACTACAGCTGAATTTTGCAAATATTTGTAGGTGGGTATTATGTGACTACGACGCAAGAAAGAAAGATGATGGTGTTGTGGTTGTAGCTACAGCAGAATAGGAAGTGTTTGGTCACAGTGTTCTGGAGGAAAGGAAAAAAAATGGTCTCCAGATTTCAAAATATTTGGGGGTGAGGTGGAATGGCTGAGGTCCAGGGGACTTTCACAGTTCTTAACTTTGATCTGACTCAGCATCAATGATGTTCTGAGGAAAGCCTCACAAGGAGCAGCCGATTTTTTTCAGGCCATGCAGACAACGTTTGAAAGCCTGTCCTGCAGTGTTTTGTTAAACTTGATCATCTCTCAGCAAAGCTCTGTTGGAAAGCTGAGCACAACAGTTGAAGCCCATGTTATTTCCAAATGGTTAAGGAAAAAACATAATTTCTGTTGTGGGCACGGTAGCTCTGAGTGTAATAAATATTGAAATGCACCTGACAAGATCAAAGCAGGCCTGGATGAAAGAACCCATCTGGAACACATTCCCTAGTGCACAACACTGCTGTACTCCACAGGCAGAACTGAAGTGGCACTTCTATCATTTCTCTTTGCCTGCCAGGGTCATGTTCAGGCGAATAGCTCTCAGACTCTGGAGCAGAGCAATTTCTTAGGGCAATTCCTACAGAGTATCTGGGTCACTATCTCTCTCATCTGTGCAACTCCAGTATCTCCTACCACTCACTATGAAGCAGCCTGAGTAAGGCCCCTAGCCTGTACGGCATGGTGCTAGAGGCAGAGGCTGGCCACTGAGACAGGGGCTGCAGGAGGATAGCAGACATCGGCTGGGGGCACATTTTGGAGCAGTAAAGTTGAAAGATAGGAGAGACAAGTGGAAAGAAGTTCAGATGGAAAAGTAGAGTACACAGAAAGGACAAGACAGAGCCAGGAAGTCTGGGGCCGTAAAAAGTAGTTCACAGGAATGGGTGAGGCTCTTGCAACCAGGGCAAGTCAACTGTGCTGGTCCCATCTTGTCTTCTTAGTAATGCTAATTGCAGGTCCTACCTCTTCTTGCTTAGGCTTCTGTGTTATACAGGGAAACAGTATCTGGTAGCACTGTCATCTTTCAGGTGGGGAGGCACAGAGACCTGAAGCTGCCCTCCAAGCTATCCACATCTGCTGAGGCAGAAACACCTGTAGGAAAAGGGCACAGCAAGGCAATGCAGGAGAATGTGTGAGGAGGACAAAGAGGAAACAGTGGGAACCTTGTGCATCTAAAGAGCAAAAAGAACAAAGAAGTCAGGAAACAGGGAAGAACTTTATCACAGTAAGATTTTTTACAAACCATAAACTGGTTACATGTCAGTGCCCAGAGAGGTTGTGAGGTCTCCTTCTCTGGAGACTTTCAAAACCTACCTGGATGCATTTCTATGTGGACTACCCTAGGTGATCCTGCTTTGGCAGGTGATCTCTGGAGGTCCATTCCAACCTCTAATGTTCTGTGCTTCTGTGATTGCCATTGTTGCCCAGAGGAGGTAATCAAAGCCAAGGGATGCATGTGACTAAAGAGAAAGAAGCTGTCTCCTAAACTGTCCTTAATGTAACAAACTCCATAGGAATACCATCACTCTTCTGGTCCAGGAGTGCACTTGCCTCACCTCAGAAAAGGTGAGGTCTTAACTGGAGCACATGTCTCTGGCTGGTGGAGGCAACCAATAGTCATTTGCCCCAACAGGGAGAAAGACTGGCAAACACGGCCAGCAGGGCTATGCCAGGGAATGCCACAGTGTAACACCAGCTGGGAAGCTGATTTAAAGGCTGTCTGGAAATTATGCCTTTTTTTTGTTCTAGAAAATCTGCTGCCTTTTTTTCCCCCCCAACATGAAGCAAATTGTATATTTTTATAAGACCATGTATGACTTTTCACACTCTCCCAGGGCCCTCATTTTTCACCCCAGCTGACAGCACATGGCTCTGCTTTGTGCAGAGCACAGCAAACTGTGTCAGCAAGGTCTCTTTTCCCTCCCTGCATTTTATAAAACAAGGATTTCCAAAGATCTAAGCTGAAAAGGGCAAGAAATGCTCTGGTGGTAGATTGCCAACGCGTAAGACAGAGTCTGCTATGGAAAGGGGAGGAAAGTTGAACTGAGTGTGATGGAACTAATGTTCTTTGGTATCTGTTTCTCTTTCACGTGGGTTGTCATTAATCTTAAGCATTCCTGACATTTTGCTGAGAGTAGGAAGAATGAACAGAGTGGGAAATTGTTCCTCTTCATTAAAAGGAAAAAAATAATAAATCTCTGTTCTGGTCCTCATTTCTCAAACTCTGCCTGCATGATTCTGCTTCCCAAAGCAACTTGTACAAATGCATGCCAAAAGAGGGGTCACCCCAATATTCACAGTGGTGAGAAGCTATGCACCTTTCCTCAGAAGCCTCCCAGGAAGCCGTAAAGGAATGACACGTGTTTCAGTGGAACAAAGATTGTAAAAGGTGAGGCTGGAAAATACTATCCTTTGGGAGGAAAACACAAGCAGTGGCTTTTATCCAGCAGAGGAGATAACCACTGGAGCCTTCCTAAGAAACTGTTCTTCATTTCCTGGCCATAGTCACGGGAGACATTTGGAATTAAAAATATTATTATTCCAGTGAGCATCTTTTGGATGCAGTAATGACCTCTGTATCATCATAGGGTCAACTGTCTGCAAAGCAAAGGCAGGGGTCCAGCTGGGTGGCTCTGAACTTCTGGGGCCATTGCATCTCATGCTTTGTCTCCTTCTTTGGCCCTGGACCAGAAGGTGCAGAGCTATCTGAGCAGAACATCAAGCCCCTGATGGCAAACCCTTCCTTCTGTCTGGAATGTTCAAGCTCCAAAGCCCATCGAAGGGACATCTTCTCCCTCTTGACAGCAGAAAGGTTCTGGTCTGCATCCCTGTGGTGGAAGAGGCCCAAAACTCACAGTGTTGTGGCTGTAATTAGTAGGATTCAGGCACTCTGCAATATAGGTGGAGATGCCATTTAAATGAACAAAGCCTACTAGCAACACACTCTTGAAAAACAAAACTGAAGTATTTTAGATTCTGATAGCGCAGAGAAAAGAGAAATTGTGGAGCTTGAGTGAGCCTAATCTACCGTGGTCCTAAATGGAGAGGAGATCTGATCAGGGACTTCAGTCTACAGTTCCAAAGTTAGGGCAGCAAAGCACACAGGTGGCCGAACGAGCACTTAAAGTTCTCACCAGGCGTGTGACCTGAAAGAACATGACATGCGCCAAGCTTAGCCCCATTTGCCTCTGCAACTTTGTCTCTGGCTTGTTCTGGTGGGTCCTTCAAGACAAGCATCCTCTCATCCCTGCGGAAACAGAGAGGAAAACCCAAAGAAAGCAGTGCCTGGCTGGGATGGAAGCCAGCAAGTGGAGAGAACTTGCCACTTGCCACTCCTTGCTCAGCAGCCTAAGTGCTGAGGAACCCTGCCAGCGTGCATCAGAGTAGCTTGGCCAAGCTGAGGCTGTAGGCATCATCTTTTCCTCCCACTTCGCTCGCCATTCAGTTACTTGCCTTTTCAGCTAAGAAGCTCTCTAGCACTTGCATGGAGGAAAGCCCAGGATCTCTCCCAGGGATATCAGCTTGCAGCAGGCGAGCTAGCTCAGCCAAGACCTCCTGTGTAGTAGCTGCTTGCTAGAAGGGCCCACATATGAATCACAGCTAACCCTGTTGTCCATGGCTGAGACCACCAACAACTGCAGCAGGGTTTCACAGGGACCTCTTTTCCGCCCTGAATGATCATATATGCGAGGTTTAGTGAATATTGCTGTTGGTAAACTGTGTCTAAATCTTCTTATTCTGAGATCTCTCTCTTCTCCATCTGGAGACATATTCATGCTTGCAGCTCAGTCAAGAATGAAGAGGCAGAGACAGTGAGAGAAAAATCCCCCCACCCACCTGCTACTTCTTACAGACATTCCATCTGGATTGCATGAATTGGAACATGGACAACCGCTTCAGGATTGCTCACCTGAGTGGGGACTTGCATGGGATAGCTCAAATTAGCCTGAGATATCAAGCAAATGTGGAGTTTGATATGGTGTGATTCACGGGTGTGGGCTTGGGCTTGAAGCACAGCCCTTTCTGAGGGTTACCTCCACCGGCCTGTTAGTGGTTTGTAAATTCCTCTGACTGCCCATATCCAAACAAACTACAGAAAGTGAAATACAGACAGGAGCCCAAGCCAGAGGCACAAGCATATGCGAGAAAGAGACCACGTGGCAGGAATTCACCAGCCTGACGCTGCCAGGGAAAGGTGGACGCCCACGGCCTCCCAGCCTTGCTTGGCCACAGCAGAAAAGATGGGGGGAAATCGATCCACCCCCACAACTCCATCCACTCCGTGCTTGCACCCTGTTGAGGCTGGCAGGATGGCGAGGGAATTTGGGGAGGGTAGGTGGATGGAGGTCGCTTGCCAGCCATGATCCTTGCAGGTAAGATGGGGGAGGAGTCATCACTGCTGAGCAGGGTGATGTGAAGCAGAGGGTCCTATCAGTGGATTTTAAACCATCTGTGGCAGTGCATGTGTAACCTGACATGCCTCAGTGTGTACCTGGTGCCTTCTGGCAGGGAAGTTGTGTGCTCACTGCCAATCCTCTGATCTGGCCACGGCGGGAGCCTCAGGAAAAAGTGCTGCTGCCATGTTCCCCTGCACCTGCTTTCTGTCCAGACCTGCTCGAGATGGGGCTGCCAGGAAGGAGAGCAAAATGGCTCCTTGCTCCATGATTCCCTGGCAAAGCTCCATGCCGAGCTTGGCAGGGGCCAGCAGACAAGGAGCCAAAGTCCCTGTGCTCACAGCAACCACAAGAATGAACTACAGGAAGCCCAGGGAGGTCTGATCTGGCTTGTCCCCTGCATGGCATTGCCCTGTTGCAGCATATTATGGAGGGGGAGTTTCTAATTTTCATTTGTCAGCTCTAAAATGCCCCATGTATTGAGTGAAAACCTGGCTTGCTGCACACTTGTATTTGCAAATGTTGCACGTTCATGGTGCCAGCATGGGGTGAGCTGGCAAGAGATTTGCTGTCGGCTTTTGGGTTGCTACAGGCAGGAGCTGGAGACTCTCAGGAAGGTGCAGAGATTGCGGCTGCCCATGCCACGTGCGGCAGGATACCCTTTTTGCAGAGTGAGTCGCAGCAAAACAAATGAAGCAACAGAGAGAAAAGGTACCTGCGTGCACCTGGTGTATCAGCCCTGCCCAGAGGTATAAAAAAGTAGGTGACAGAGGGTAATGAAGGGAGAAAAAAACCACCTAGCCCTCCTGTTTAACAATCGGGTGGACAATTGAGATTGATGTTTCCTTTTCTTCAGAATCAGGAGTTGGCAGAGGTCTCCCCCTTGGAAAGGAAGAGGGCAAAGAAATGGATCTTTGTCTCTTTAAGATGAGACAAACTGCCACTCTTAGTCATATATCTTTACTGCACCCTAGGGTTATAAAAACATACATCTTCGTTTTGAAAGTCTTTTATAACATCCATAAACATAAGATTGCAGCTGACTGTTCCCTGGATGGGAATGTCCTAGAGCTCCAATTGAGTTTTGACAGGGGGAGGGAGTGAAAGTAAGATTGGCTTTTTTTTTTTTTTTTTTTTTTTACTGGAACAGTGTTTATAGGAGACTTGTCAGTCTCTGGCATGCTGCAGCCACTGTCAGAGAGCTGAGCAGCATCGAAGTGAAAGGACACGGGTTGCTCTGCTTATTTTCACTGTTGGAGTCGGGTACCACCCCAGGTGCTGCACACGGTAAGCTTTCCTCCTGTCTTCGCTAGGACATAGCATTTGCTTTGTCTCAGTGCTTGAGTTTTCCGAGGGGGTTGGTGAGAAAACTGAGAAACGGGTCTCTGTGAAAAGTATTCATTCCTTCATTTGCTTTGCTAGCCACTCTGCTGGGAGTTGGATCACAAAACAGAACAAAACCCAAACCTGAATCCAAACAAAACAAACAAACAAACAAAAAAGGACAAAACAAAACAACCAAAACAAAGGAAACTGGATCAGAGACTTTCAGAGCACAGAGTGTTTGATCCAGTTTAGATACATGCCTACAACACCCAAATTGTTTTGACCAGCAAAGCGAACGCTCGTGACAAATATTTCTGGCTTTGCTAATACCTGAGGAATTGCAAATCTTTTCAACAGGTACAAGAGCTATTATTTAGGAATACAGTGTAAGTGTTGGGCTGTGTTTCTCTCTCCTGTGTTTTGCCTAGGTGGTTGCACTTGTGAAGCATTGTGCTCTCTCCAGCAAGTGCAAGAAGTCTCTTCAGAAATGCCATCAGGGTATTTCTAAGCAGGGTATAAATAGGTGTTCTATAATCTGCGGCATGTATAAGAGAGCATGAAATATTTCTGCACCTTGAGCATGAAAAACCAGGAGTACATCCACACTGCAGACAGAAGAACGACTGCAGCACAGAGCAGTTTATATTAGCTAGTGGGAGAAAGTGGAAGTAATCTCAAAATAGCAGCTCACAGCTCAGCAAAGGTGATTTGTACTTACCCTGTCTGTGTGAGTATGGAGCAGATAGACTGAAAGACAGGAAAACACTGGTATTGTACTTCTTCCTTTTAGGATCTAAAGTGTACTGTCTCTCAAAATCTAGAGTCTTATTTTAAGAACTCATTTGCATTTCCCTCTGTTAGTACTAGAAATTGTGACGGTCTCAGGAAGGGTCTGGGGCTTTACCAGGCTGATTTTCCTGAGCTGGCTAGAGCACCCGCGCGCTGGAGTTGCCAGCTGGAGGTGGGGAGTTAGCAGTGTGAGTGTTCCCAGTGCAGCTACTGCCTCAGCAGCTCCGACAGTGATATGATCCTGATGGGATTCCTGCATCAGCTTTGTCCAAGTTACATTCTCAAGGGAAAGTGAATTGGGAAATTCATGCCATGCTGGGTCCATCGCATGAAACCAGGAAAGGTGAACTTCATTCTGCAGGGAGAGTCCTTTTGGTGTCTCATGCTTGCCTGAAGTTTATGCATAGGGGTATGATCCTGATGAATTTGCACCAAAAAATTGTTCTCCAGGATACTGTCCCAGTCTAAATCCAAAAGGCAAGCTGTTGCGTTATTCGTGGGCACGATGGCACAGTATGCTGACGGTGTAGAAGCAGTCCTTGTGAGCAAACCTTTCACAAGTGGGCAGTGATTCTGTCTCAGCTAGAGAGTGCTGCTTCAAAACAAGCCATGTTTCGGAGATCCAGCACCCCTGAAAAAAAATCTGAGAAACTTTGAGTGTAATCTCCAGGCAGAGGACAGCAGGTGAGATGAGAAGTCATTCCCAAACACTGTCGCAGTTCAAAGGACCAGAATGACTTTTTGGCTAAACACCTTACCATCAGATCTGGAAGTCTGTGGATGCCACTCTGCAGGGGGTTGAAGATACTGTCTTTCCTCTGTCATTTTCTGTTATATCTCCTTCCTATTTTTTTTTCAATTTTTTTTTTTTTGTTTTCCAGAGAAAGAAGAACTATTCCAGAATTTATTGGGACAGGTTGCTGAACAGTTCTCAAGGTAAGAAGCTGAACATAATTATTCTTTTTTTTTTGTTTGTTTGCTTGGTTGTTTGTTTGTTTTTGTTTGTTTTTTTTAATCAGCTTGAAGTAATATTTTTACGGGAGGCAGAGGCATGTAAAATCTCTTTCAAATCCCGCTCTCCCTGCCACATTTAGACATAGTACCCATGTTATTCCCCACTGACTGCAATATGGCAGTTTAAACCAAAAGTAGTTTTGGTGATCATCTTTGACCTGAAAAGGAGATCAAGAAATAAATAGAAATGTTCTTATTGCACTCCTCCCCTCTTAGGAAGCAAAAGAAATGCTTCTTTGTTGAAAAGTCAGATCATATGATGTGTTTCATTTTCCCCTCAATCACCCAAACGTGTCTCTCCTCTGAGAAGACTTCTCAACAGCTGTATAGTTGTTTATTTCATTCCAGCTGGTTTCAGTAAGGCAGATCAGTACGACCACAGCTCAGAAAATCACCAATGTAACTCAAAAGGAGGAGGGCTTCGGGGCGTGCTGACACCAATATGCTGCTGTTAGATGAAAGATAATCAATTTAATTTTGCTTCCCCATGGGGGTGCAACAACAAGTCACTTTCGAGAGAGTGGCTAATGAAGTGTTGCAGAGCCCCAGTACATTCCCAGGGCCACAACAAAATCATTTGTTGATAATTTTTCTGAAAATTAAAATTGAGTGTATTTTCTGCCCAAATTTTAGCATTCTCATGGAAAATTTTCCTTTCATCGTGGCAAACATAGTTGGACAGAGCAGTTTTCTGAAAGACAGACACATTTCTAGCAAAAATCCTTTGCACCTAGGATAAAGATGTCAGTAAATGTGTAACATTAATCCATGAGGGTTTTCTTTTCAGGGTTTTTAAAATCAACGAGCTGAAAACGGAAGTAGCAAATCACTTGGCCATGCTGGAGAAGAAGGTTGAATGTGAGTGTCCCTTTTTTCACGCTGCAGTGGGAACTGGTGCTTCAGAGCCCTGCCACACCTCACTGTCCTCCTTGTACTCCCCCTCTGTCCTGCTCCTCACAGCCCTTCCGCTTTCTCTAGTCACTTATAATTTGGCCCTGCTTGAGCCCAAAAGGCCCCTGGCCAGCCCACAGTGAAGCATGTGGAAGTGAGAGCCTGTGGTTAGCCCCCACTGGCAGACCAAGGCTGGGCAGGGGCGGCTGGTATTGCAGATATCCAGAACACCTGCTGGCCTCCCCTTTGAGGGACTGTCTAGCCTTCCACCAGGCTTTGTGCCCAGGACCAATTACTCTGGCTACTGTACCCTAATGGCAGAGGGTCTCCCCTCGCCCCCTCCCCATCCTCCACCTCCAAGCTCCCTGGCCTGCCCTGCCATGCCCCAGCCCCATCTTTCTGTCACCGGCCCCAGTGCCTGGGGGTGCCCCCACACATCTGCACAGGTGGTCCCTGCAGAGGTCTGCTCCCTTGACACACCCGGGGCCGCCACTTGCTGCTGCGTTTTGTGGTTAATAACAGCAGGGTAACAAAGCTGCTTCCTGATGGTTTTAAGGCAGATACTTGCACAGATCAAGTGCACACATGTCGCAGAGAGACTTTCTCCTTTCAGAAATGCATTTGCTGCGTGTGGAAGGGCCAGGTTGGTGCTCCCGGCTGGCCAAGACCCAGCACTGAGGACTGGCTCTATTTCTGCCCAGTGCCATGTCACACACCTCCCTCTGCAAGGAAAGGGCCTGAAACGAGCTGAGGCCCTTCCACACAGCACGTGTAGTACAAGCAGAGCACGGACACCCAAGCACTCACAGGCAGCACAGCCTGTGCTTCCATGCAGCCAGAGGCAGGTCTCATTGTCTCACAGCCCAGTGACTTCTGGGCTGCCAACATGGCCGTTCGCCCCTTGCTGGCCGTATTGCCTGGCAAATTCCTACACAGCAGCAATTCCCTGGCTTGCTCAGTGTGTTGATAGCATCACAACCATACTCATTTACTGTGTGACAGCCAGGTTCATCTGGTCAAAGAACTCCTTTTCTGGGTTTTGGTGGTGGTGGCTTTTATTTCCCCACACGCACAGAGCGTTTGACATCTTTTTCAGTATATCATGCCGAGCACAGGTCTCAGAAAAGCAGGGAAAGGGTGTGAATAAGGCACTGTCCCCCATCCCAGTTTTGACACCAAAGGCCACGTGTTTACTTATACACAGCATTTAAGTTAGGAGCAGACAGAAACTTCCCCAGCACTACAGCTGCAGAAAGCACTTTCTCACCAGAGCTGGCTGGAAGGAAAAAAAAAAAAAAAAAAGAGTTCATGGAGGAAAAGTTTTGGGTTCATGGAAGAAGCTGTTTTCTTGAAACTTCCCCTCACCAGAAGCTACCTCGATCCTGCAGCTGCTCAAAAGGACTGATGCCTTTGTCAGCAGGGAGAGGAAAAAATGTCTTTATTCAAAGAACAGCTGCAGGGGGAACCTCTCCCTGAGGCCATCCGAGCCGCAGGCTCCCAGTGCAGTGGAAGTCCTCCCAGCAATGGCTGTAGAGCAGGCACCCTGTGGTGTACCTGCTTACAACACAAACCTCTGCAAGGAGTTTGGGTGACAACTCCTCTCTGTTTGCTTTGCTGCCATTTTTCCAAGGTTCCACTGAATCATTCTTTTGTTCAAAAGAAACAAAGAAAAAAATTAAAAAAGGAAGGAGAAAGAAAGGGAGAT